>NMRB01002492.1:60962-87249 GCA_002633025.1 Notospermus geniculatus
CGCCGCCGCCGCCGCCGCCGCCGCCGCCGCCGCCACCGCCACCACCACCAGGGAAAGTGTTCAATAACAAAAGGGAAGTGACAAGGGAGGAGAGCATTTTCTAGGAGGGGAATGACTCTTTCTGGGTTGAAGTTGATTTCCTCAATAGAGAGAGGGTATCCTTCTAGCAGAGATGAGGTCAAATGATACATGTTGTGCTGAATAGTAGCAGTGTTCTTACCTTACTGTTTTGTGTATTCCCAATTTATCTACTTTATCCTGCACATTATCGAAGGAAACCTGAGACAGATTTTCATTTGAATGTCACTCTTGATAGGTATTGTGTAATGTAATAAAAAGGTCACTTCCACAGATAATCCAGACAGTTCAATGAATTCTCGATGTCCCTGTCTAACATGTCTAATGCAAAGGGCCAACGACCTACACAGACTACAGATGAAGGCTTCCAAAACTTTGCAGACGGACTGACTTGACACCAGGAGATAGACAGAAATAGAATCAATCAGATTTCACAATAGACGGACAAACAGTGCTGAAATCGACAAATATAATGGTCCCAACTTGCCAACCTCAAGTCACTGATGACTAGTTTTTTGGTGGAGGATCACAATATGTCAATTTAAGTATTGTCTGTCTATTGTGAAATCTGCGTGATTCTATTTCTGTCTGTCTCCTGGTGTCAAGTCAGTCCGTCTGCGAAGTTTGGGAAGCCTACTGTAGTGTAGGTCTTTGGCCCTTTGCATTAGACAGGGACATTGAGAATGGATGATATATTTTGTGAGGAGTGTGGATTGCTTTTTCCCCACAATTTCTCCCGCCGCCATGTTATTCATTCCTCTCATCGTTTAAGTGATTGCATTCGACTGTGTGAATTTTGCTGTCACATATTTTCTCAGAGCAGTATGGCAAGGACCCATCTTTGTCCACTTCTACCAGGAATACGGGCATTACTAAAACCTTTTCTGACATTTCGAGTGCCAAAAAACTTGACTACTTTAAATACGGATGTGTGGGTTATGTGAATTCATTAGGAATGTGAACTAGGAATTCATTGAACTATCTGGACATTCAAATGAAAACCTGTTTCAAGTTTTCTTCGATAATGTGCAGAATAAAGTGGATAAATAGGAAATACACTGAACAGTAAGGTAAGAACACTGATACTATTTAGCACTATAACATGTATCATTTGACCTCATCTCTGCTAGAAGGATACCCTCTCTCTATTCTGGACATCAACTTCAACCCAGAACGAGTCATTCCCCTCCTAAGAAATGCCCTCCTCCCTTGTCACTTCCCTTTTGTTTTGAACACTTTCCCTGGTGGTGGTGGTGGTGGTGGGGGGGGGAGAGCGGGCGGGGCGTGGGATCTGCCACAGATTGTAAAGGGATCTAGTATAGCAGAACATGGAAATCCCCCATCCTAACTACAACAAGAAAGTTGGACAGAAAATGTGCATTACATGTTAATATTGTGTAAGGAATCTGAAGAGAAATTGCGGAAGTTTCTCCCACTCGACCCAGGAGTTGTGTACATCGTATGCATAGAAAACATTGGTTCACAAATCATTTTGTAATGCCATGTCACAATAACCACCGCCAGCACTTTGACCAGACATGCCAAAGTCACACCAACAATAGATTTGGATAACACTTTCCCAGCATTGTAATGGGCTGTTCTCCCTTTGGTGTTCACCCATTTAGTAATCAAAAGTCTGTTATCTTTTTGTTACATTTCCTGCTAATCAAATGAAACAAAAAACAATATGTCATGCTAGACCTTTCACAAATGATTGGATTTATGCCTGTGTTAAGTTCTAGCCCCAAACTCTGATTATTTCTTAGATTTCTAGGGGTAGCAAATCTGGCATTGTTTCATTAATTAGGTCATGCTTAATTTTTTGTTTTCTCTTCATCAGATTTATAAATTACATGATATAAGATACCGGCGTAGTGATTTTGGTGTCGATAGCTTTAGTGGTTTCCGAGTTTGACCAATTTTGTAACATCCCTTCTTAGCCGCTCAGCCCCTTTTATGCGAAATTTTTTCATCTCGTCTTTAATTTCTGTCGATTTGTTTACATTTTTTTGATTTTTTTCACTTTTTTCGTCATTTTTAATTCGTCGTTTGCAACGATCTTGTCGCCCCTGACGTATGACGTAGACCACGTGACACTACACACGAGGACGTCAAAGTTCCAAAGGTTTGACAAACGTTAACCCCCTAAAAACGGTTTTTTGTTCAAAAAAATCAAGTGGAGAGATTTCGGTAACGCGTTACCAAATCTCTCCACTTTTTTATTTTGGCTCCTGAGGCCCTCCCGGCGGTCGAACCCTTACGCCACCGCCGGGGTCTCGTGTCGGACGCCGAGCTCTAGACCGTGCAAAAAGTCCGGTTTAAAAAGCTCTTCGTTTAAGGGGTAAACCGGACCTTTTTTCTCATTTGCAAGGGTTCACGGAGAGATTTCGTAACAGTTACCAATCTCGCCAATTTTCGACCTTTTTTCGCCATTTTGACCCCCTTCCAGGGTCTCGGCGGCGACCAAACTCGGGGAAAGGGCCTACCTTTGGACGCCCTTTCGGACCCCCAAGTAAAAAATTGGAATATCTCAATATTTCCTTTTCAACAGCTTCTGGAATCAGGCCGAGTAGAGTCCGTTTGCTACTTACTGCACTTTTCTGCCGAATTCGAGACATACCCCCCCCCCCCCCCATACCCCCCCCCCCCCAGGGTTTTCGACCCTACTGACCCTCAGGACCCCTGGGAGGCCCCTACACATCGTGCCCGGTCAAAGGGTTCGGGAGATATTAAAAAAACCGGAAAAAAACTCGGAAATCGTTACGTAATCTGACCCTGCGCCCGAAAATGACGAAAAAAACGGATATTACCCAATCTCCGACTTTGTCCCGGCATGACGTAGTTCGGCCCCAGAATGTGAGCTGACATCATTTTGGTGACGATAGCGGCCGCCAGGGGTCCGGCCCCCACTGTTACCTAATCTCTCCATTTTCCAATCTACCCGTTATGCTATAGTTGGGGAGGTATGCAATGACTTTTACCATTACAGAATTTCTCTGTTAGGCACTGGTAGTGCTGTCAGAGTTTCGATTCGGTCGGCCCTGAAGAAGTGAACAAACAGGACGTGTCGGCAATCAACCTTAATGGGGAACCCGCATGACAGCAGATGGCGCAGCAAGTATAAGACCCAAATGACGTACTGACGTCACTTTTCTCGCTGTTGACGTCGCGCCGTCAAAGCATGTGTACATTTTTCTACACAATTTTCCGTGGAAATTTTCCCCAAAGACGTTGTCAATATTGGCATCCTGTGGCACTTCTGACGAAACAGAGCAGTGATATATGGACAACTTTGAACATGAAATAGGGCAGTGTAATTCAATCAAAATTGAATCAAACAGGTTAGTTTATTTTGGGGCAAGAAGTCAATGGAAATACTGTTAGAAAATAGGACTTCCGGGTCTTACACTGACAGCGCCACGTCGTGGGGTAGTTCGGTGGGTTCCTCATTGTAGACACGTCCTGTTTGTTCATTCACCCACAGGTGAGTACATGGTACATCGACCATTTCATTTCAATAAACATTGCAAGGACTGGATAAGTATGGGACTGGCATATAACAAACGCCGACGAGATTTCGCTAGATGGCATCACCGGTCTTTTAAATAAATAGTGAGCTGACTCGTGCTGCCATTCTAACAATTCGCCCTGTCGGTAATCAATGACTAGAGTACGGAAGAACGTAAATATTTTGGCCCATCCTAGCCTCGGGCACCCAGACCCTGTATAATGCAAAGCATATACGAGGGTCTGGGACAGAGCTCGCATTCCGTAGTAATGGGCGAGTTTATTTCAACACCCATCGCTGATTGGCTAATCAGGGACAGAGCTATTCATTCATTCTCATCCGCCGATTCCTCCCATTTGAAAATGAAAATCCGGCTGCTGGTTGGGCAGGAGAAGTGATCATGTGATCTCATCATGGCGACGACCATAAAATGTCATTTGGGATTTCTCGACCTCGTCTTCCATACGGATACACAATTCCTGCTCGTTTTCAGCCAGAAGTAAGTTGATGCCATCCAGTACGCTGTTTCAGATCACTTCAGCAATCGATTCATTGCCAGATTCAGACATTTTGGAAGGATGTGAGGTGAAATATAATCCATGGAAGCAACCATCTTATGTCACGTGACCTTCTACAGCATTACCCACAATGCACTGTATTGCAGTGGAATTAGGAAATGCCGGTGTAGCCCAGACGTTCATATCATCACGTAGTTTGCGGAGTGTATTGAACGGCTGGGTGCCCTAGACCGAACACTGTCCTGATTGAAAATACTAGGACAGACGCAAGCAAATGCATAAAACCATCATCGCGCCCGCTGGTCTATATTTAGCTCGAGGGGAAGCCCCGTAGGCAAAATAGCAATTGTATCACCGTTCACTGCCCGTTTGAGGCATTTAGCTTGCATGGGTTTTAGGCAGCAGTAAGCTCTTTGCCTTCTTTCGTTCACCTGAGCTAAAGCCAACTTTAATCTCAAGCAAAAATCTATGTTTTCCTGAAATTTACTCATGATTACGAGATCATCATGATCATGATCATGCCCAAGTTGTGGGAGCCGCCATCTATTGGAGCTTGTAGAATGACGTCACTCTCGTCGGAATTCCGCCGTAAGATCATCTGATTTCACCGGTCTTCGAATGCAAGCTGCCCAGAAGACCGGGTATCAGTCTAGGGTGCCCGAGACTAGACCCGTCCCTTCCAGTCATGACCTACCAGGCACTTCCCTACCAGGAATGAAAGCCTGCGAGCGTGGAAGTATCTGGTTGCGCGAGACGAGGAAGAACGCCTACAGCGATAAAAACAATCCCGGATTGAGAGCAGTTATTTGGGCCATGTAGAATTAGCGGAATCAGCAGATCTGGCGAATTTAGCGGACTCTATATAAAAATTGAATAAAATACAATGATGAATGGAAACTACATGTAATTAAGCAATATGATTTTTCATGTGTCCACATATTATAAAGGACCGAGGAAATCGAGAGGTTAAGAAACCACTCCGTTAACGATAACACAAACGTTAACGCTATTTCTGACGTATATTTGCAATGTAAAAAATAACGTTAGCGTTAGTGTTACCGTTAAAGGAGCGATTTCTTAACCTCTCGAGTACCTTTTACAGTCGGTAATCCAAACAGGGGCAGCAAAAATGGTCTGCAGGAATATTTCGGCCAGTTGCCATTCTTGACGCGGTTGCAGCTTTTCCTTGATAACCTGTGCAGCATATAGAACACTTGAAAAAATTATATTACTTAATTCTTTAAAAAAATCCCTTTATTATCAAATCTTATTCAATTTTATACAGAATCCGCTAAATCCGCCAGATCTGTTGATTCCGCTGATTCAACATGGCCAGTTATTTGTGGTATTTTGATATTCTAATCTATACCTGACCATTCCCTGTCAAAACTTTGGAACAGATACAATAATTCACCAGTAATGTTAGCACATTCCTAAAAGGGCGGCGCACACCTGCGACTAAAATGGGGGCGACTACAGATGTGACCACTACGTCGCCTGCGATAATTACCTTTGAGGTCGATCAGTGATGTCATCCGCGACATCACTGATGTTCCAAGGAAGCATTTGTCGCAAACGAGTCAACAAAAACTAAAAAAGCTGAAAATATGTTCAGTCGCTTCTGTGGTCGGCGCAAGGCCGGTCGCCCAGAAAATCGCTCGAAAAATCGCTATTGTGCGCTGCCCTTTAAGCCAAGCGTACACCGCCTTGCGACTGGAAGCAACTGAACGCGACAGTCGCTATCGATGTACGCGTTCCGCGCACATCGGTTACGACAGGTCATTGCGGCAACAAGTGGCGCAATCTAGTCGTCAATCTGGAGCGCGCACATCGGGCAGGCAATGGAACTGAATGTTGTACGGAAATTGTCGATGTCTTCCGATTGGACCACTCGGGAGTCATTTTGTTGGTCACATGATACAATCACGTGACCAGGTGTGCTCCACAAACGAGGAAATTCATTGCCAGGGCGCTACATCGGAAGCGACTGAAGGCAACTAGAAGCAACCGTTGGCAACGAGTAGAACATGAGCAACTGGCTGGACCTAGCGCGCGGGTCGGCAATAGCGTTGCCGGGGCGCGTACATCGGCCTGTTTGAGCATCGGATCAGTTGCTGCTTGTTCCAGGTAGTCGCCAACCGTTGCCGGAAACGCCATTGCCGGTAGTTGCTTCCAGTCGGGCGGCCGATGTACACCCTTAATCATAAGTAAATGCACAGCTAATAAACTTAAATATTTCCCAAAATCTTCAGTGGATTAGCTTTTGCTTTTTACGGCAGATATTTACAGCCTTAAGACACATTTTGAGACCAAAAATATCATGAACTTGCATGAGTTGTATTTTTAACAAAAGTTAAAAATTTCTATAAAAAGTGATTTTCAAGCGCATATTTTTTAAAACTGAAACCAACGTCATTTTAAAGCCTTCCTGTTTCTGTACACGAAGCAATTTTCAAATTTTCAATCAAAGCTTCCATATCGCAATTATGAAGAATTTATCGAAAAGTTTCAGTCGAAACTCCAGTCAACAGTCCAAGTCTTACTTAAAGCCTGCCGCACACGTGAGCTATTTGCTGAGCAAAAAGGTTTTCGAGACCGTTTGCTCAGCAGATAGCTCACCGAAAAATACGCGCACACGGGAGTTTTCTGCCTCGCGAGGCAAAAAACTCAACAAAATTACGCGCACACGCGAGCTATCTGCTGAGCAAACGGTCTCGAATAACTTTTTGCTCAGCAGATAGCTCCCGTGTGCGGCAGGCTTTATAGTCGACCTTTCCTTATTGTCCAATGATCAAGATCACGAAATAATAAATCCCATTCATCGTAGGTCAAGTTAGTAAAGGTGACATCGCCACTCATCCCACACAAAAGATCTTGGATACTCGATGAAGTGTCATCAAGAGTAACTATTGTTGACCAGGCCATGAATAGGCCTATTCACAACATTCAGCAGGCTGGGTAGATCTAAATGAGAGGGGAAGGCATAGCCCTGACTTCACTGGAAAAACGAACGAAATTCATTTTTGAAAATGCTCTGTAACGTTTGTTCACCACCGAATTTGTTAAACCTGAAAAAAGCATTTTGCATGGAAACAAACAGGCTTTAAAATGACGTTGGTTTCGCTCAGATGAAATGAGCGATAAAAAATCACGCTTTTTAATGGAAATTTCAAACTTTTGCCAGAAATGCATTTAATCAAAAATCAAGGTAATTTTTGTCTCAAAATATGTCTTAAGGCCCTAAATAACTGGCGTAAAAAGCAAAAGTTAATCCACTGAAGATTTTGGGAAATATCTAAGTTTATTAGCTGTGCATTTACTTATGATTAAGGGTGTACGCTAGGCTTAAGTGCATTCCACCATTCGAAACTCTGTCTTCTCAACAGGTGACCGTGTTGGAACACTTAAGAAACTAGCCACCGTCACGTTGGTCGCTACCCCAACATGTCTCTTTTCGTCATCGGAGAGAGAATGGGGACTACTGTTTACTACAGCTGCACGTATGGATCTAAGAGGAATCACATGTAAAGAAACCCACGGTGGTTACGAAGTTCTACATCGTTTTGCTATCGAAGGCCAATTTCGATTGCTGCGTGACTCATGTTCTGAGCGTGGCATCGTTGTTTTCAAGTTTGAGGATATTTCGAAGTGCACAGGCCAGGGTTTCTGCGGTAACTGGATGCTCTATGACAGATTTGGAAAAGTAATTGCAGTGGTTGGACGATTCTGTTCAACGCGATGTAAAAAAACGGAATCAGATAAAGCGACTCTACTACAAATATATTTTGACCCGTCGAATCATAATAAGGGCTTAATAGTCGTACATTGTCGCTACTTAGTCGGTAACTTTAGAAAAGAGATTTCTATGACTTCGTACAATTTCACGAATGTGGGGGGGTCGTCTCTTTCACACGGCATTAGAAATACTTATAGTGGACTCAGCTGGTCCGGTCTTGTCCCCAGGTTCCGCAAGTGGTTTTCGGTCATTTTCTCTTCCGCACAGCAGTAGCGTAAAATTTTTTTTCCAAAGTCGAAAAGATGGGAAGTTAAACAACTCCGTTTATCGCGTGCGAGAGTCTGACAACTTCAAGTCTCAAAGGATATTCAAAGATAAGCTACCTTATGAAATGGAATTCATACATTTTAAGGTTTTACCTGATTATATAGTGAATAGGCTTCTCTTCCTGTCGGTGGCCGATCCACTACCGGCCTATAAAGTCATATGGTTTGACTGTGGTGGCAATGCGAGTGAATTTACGCATCATCAAAATATAACCTACCTAAAATACCGCAAGAAAACGGAAGATTTCTTTATAGATCATACAGGAAGGGTTTTCTGCATGCCTTTTTCCACGGCATCTTACGCTGAAATATTTCGCGTTGTTCCTGAAATTATTTAATACACGGGTGTACGTGCTTTAAGGGCAAGCTGTTGTTGTACATTTTCATATTAGGAGGTTTCGCAAGCGCCCGGTTAGGCCATACGACGACGTTTATCTATTGTTTGGGTATACCCACACAATAGATAAACGTCGTCGTAGGGCCACCCCTCTGAGAAAAGCAATAAAGACAGCCCCAGTTGACTGTTTTTATGGTTCAATGTGATCACTGTGCTTTATAGACACAGAAAATGAGCCACGTCCCAAGAATTACAGCTTAATTACATTACATAATCAAAAACAAAGAAATTCACCAAACATGAGAAACAGGTACAATTTTTTCAGAGAAGAAGCATGTAAATGACACATTCAGGGAGTGGCAACAATGTCACAAACCTGGGGTGGCAAGGGTGTCTTGACCCGCACTTCATAGACACCATACACGCTCAGTACATCAGAAGAGAACCAAGAAGTAAAGTCCAGATCCAATATGGCCGCCCTGTTTTGAAAAATTGGCAACATTTCATGGAATTCATTTGTGGAGTACTCAAAACTGTTGAAAATATTGCTACTTGGATTATAAGATACCGCCAAGAAAGACAAGTCGATTGACGTATGATTCATCAAAATCAAGATCATACTTATGCCCTGCCTTATTATCTGGTAGAGCATGAATGGCCGATACCAGGGCATCTTATCATTTCGGAAACGCCAGGTTGACATGAAGCAACATCTTCTGGGAAGGACGTGGCATTTGTTACAAGATCATACTTATGATGTTGGAATAAGTTGTCAAAGATCCGATAATCAATGACACTTTTTAAAGGCAGATGTCCTTTCCTCCCCGTCAGATTTATGAGTCCCTTTCCAGCTAAGATGAGGGACATACGAAGGGTATCAATGTTCTCTTTACTCGGTAGATAAACTGTCAGTTTATGGTCTCTCATAGGTGACAATATAGCAATTATTTGCGCTATTTCATTGTTGGATTTTGCTAATTGGTGAATCGTAGCCAGCATTTCTGGTCGATGGTTGCACAGGAATTTACACACTTCAATGTGGCCAGATTCAGCAGCCAGATATAAACAGCTTTTTCCCGTGTTGTCACAGATGCCAATCTTCGCTCCTGCTTCGATGAGTACTTCAACCACTTCTATGATTCAGAAACCTTTCTGCACAAACCAACGGGCAGCCACAATACAGCGCACACGATGGACATTTCAGGCCAGTTGAGAGTTAGAGAGTGGCACCGCAGGGGATCGAACCCACGATCTTCCGATCACGAGTCCACAGCTCTAACCGTTATGTCACCGCGCTCCCCGGCGAAAAAGAGGACTGGGAGAACCAGCAACACTCTTGCCTCGTGTTTATTCAGCAGTGTACCGAAACCTGTTTGAAAAATTAATTCGTAGATAAGTGAAAAAAGCAACATATCGGAGCTCCAACGAAGCGCGTCTGCACGCTAGCACAGGTGATGATACTAAAAAAATAATAACAATAATAATAATGATAATAATATCTTTATTGTCACCTCGTACCCAGTGTTGTTTACATGGTCATGGGTAACTCAATTTCTTATTTTACTTTTCTGTCATTAAATACAGAACTGCTAAAATATATCTTATTGCTTTTGAGCAAAAATCTCTGCGGGAACATGATGAATTTAATCGATAAAGTTCACCATTTTAGCGTAAATGACAGGCCAATGACCGACGTCATGGGTTGTGAATGACGCCGTTTTTGTAACGTCAGAATGACGCACGATTCCTGATGACGTTCAACAATGGCAAAGCATGCGCACTTGCGTTTTACCCAGGTTGATGACCAGCGCCTCCTTTTTGTTTGCCGGCACCCCATTATTTGCGCTATTTCATTGTTGGATTTTGCTAATTGGTGAATCGTAGCCAGCATTTCTGGTCGATGGTTGCACAGGAATTTACACACTTCAATGTGGCCAGATTCAGCAGCCAGATATAAACAGCTTTTCCCCGTGTTGTCACAGATGTCAATCTTCGCTCCTGCTTCGATGACTACTTCAACCACTTCTATGATTCAGAAACCTTTCTGCAGAAACCAAAGGGCAACCACAATACAGCGCACACGATGGACATTTCAGGCCAGTTGAGAGTTAGAGAGTGGCACCGCAGGGGATCGAACCCGCGATCTTCCGATCACGAGTCCACAGCCCTAACCGGTTATGTCACCGCGCTCCCCGGCGAAAAAGAGGACTGGGAGAACCAGCAATACTCTTGCCTTGTGTTTATTCAGCAGACGTAGACGGAGGCCAGGCAGGTGCCGTTGAATTTGATTGAGAAGTGACGTCATGGGAAGGAGACTGAAGCCTAGTTTATACTTCGACGCAAATCCTTCCGCGTCCGACGCACGACCAAATCTGGACGCCGACTTCGCGGAGTTGATTCAGAGTCCAGCGTACTTTAGCGACCGGCGACCTGTTATGAAATGACTGATGTAATTACAGCTTCGCGATCGGACGCCGACCAAATCGCACGATGGGGGCGGCGTCGAACGCAAGATAGCGCGTCGGTCGCCGGCGATGGTCGTGCGTCGAAGTAAACTGGGCTTAAGCCAGCCTACCGATTCTGTGTAATCGATTCGACCAAGTAAAAAATACTTCAAACTCATAAATGTTCGTTCTTTTTACCAGTGCTGTATGTAACAAGTATGATTTAGCTAAATCCATATTTTTTCTCTATCATTATTCCCAAATTCGACCTTTTCATTGTCAGATTAATTGACGCTATGAATCCTTAGGCCATACCCTTTCACCGGAATTCAGGGGAAAAGAAACGGCACTTGTCTGGCCTCCGTCTACGCCGCGCCATCTGACGGTGGCCAGCGAACCAGAAAGACAAGTCCAGAAATATACATTATTCACCTACACCTTCTCTGGGTGGATCTTTATAATCTGAGTGGAGTGGGAGGTATCCAAACACCATCGCCCAAAATTGAGAAGATGTTGGGTAATTTTTGTAGGAGTAAAATACATGTACATGTACCAAGTGGAACAGATCCAGTATAAAGTTATCTAGTGTAAAGTTCTATTTTTTATAAAGTTATCTACATACAGCATAAAGTTCTATTTTGAAACATGTTTTCACAGACCGTGACGAGACAAACCATTGACAATCCCAGTGCCATCATCTAACATGTATCACACGGCCACAAGTGAAATTATTGCATATCATATGTTGCATTTGCAATTACCCAAATAATATAATGACAGTTATTAATAAAATGAAAACATTTTTTTCTCGTACATTTGTTGCGTACTGTTACTGGCGCTTTGCCATACTGTTTGAAAAATCAATAGAGTGACGAATATAAGCCAAGGCCGACTGCAATCATGATGTCTAGGTCTGCCGTAAGACACTCAGTAAAATCGACCCATATCACCGGAATTACCTACGATGGAGTCCTTGGATAGAAAAAATACATGAACGTCTCAGACCGAGACTAGACAAACCATTGACAATCCCAGTGCCATCATCTAACATGTATCACACGGCCATAAGTGAAATTATTGCATATCATATGTTGCACTTGCAATTACCCAAATAATATTGTGACAATTATTAATAAAATGAATACATTTTTTCTCGCAGATTAATTTTGTTGTGTACTGTTACTGGCGCTTTGCCATACTGTTTGAAAAATCAATACAAGGTGGGCCAAAAAAAGCGCAACATCCACCTTTTAAATCTCCGAGGGGGACCAGGTTTTACAAGAAAGTGACCAGGCCATTGCGAGCCCAATAATCCCTATTACAGGGCATGGTATTTCATTCAAAAATGGAATGCGGGGTATAAGGAGATCCTCAGACTCGCAGATTAATTTTGTTGTGTACTGTTACTGGCGCTTTGCCATACTGTTTGAAAAATCAATACAGGGTGGGCCAAAAAAGCGCAACATCCACCTTTTAAATCTCCAAGGGGGACCAGGTTTTACAAGAAAGTGACCAGGCCATTGTGAGCCCAATAATCCCTATTACAGGGCATGGTATTTCATTCAAAAATGGAATGCGGGATACTAGCCCAGTTTTGGCCTGACACCATGTCATGAATCAATGAACCTTTTATCTGTGAATGCATGAGTGCCAATCAGTCAGTCTTACTTTGCCCACAAGTGATCACAAATAAAATAGGGCTACCACAGGGCAGTTGTCATTCATTACATTATCCAAAATATGCCTGGTAAAAGTTTGAAAAGGACACTCAGTCTCTTGTAACACCCAGGCCTATTCATGACTAATCCTACCCTGACCTAACTTGTGATCAGAGGCCTGTTTCATAAAGTGACCTTAGGCTAATTGTACCATTAACTATGACAACTACAGAAGACGAACCAGCACGTCCGAAAGCTGGCTGAAGAATGACCACGATCTCATGGCGCTCCGCTAGATGTCACTGAGGGTCCTGGCCCAGATTTGGCCTGACACCATGCCAGGAATCAATGAACCTTTTATCTGTGAATGCATGTCGAGTGCCAATCAGTCAGTCTTACTTTGCCCACAAGTGATCACAAATAAAATAGGGCTACCACAGGGCAGTTGTCATTCATTTCATTATCCAAAATAGGCCTGGTAAAAGTTTGAAAAGGACACTCAGTCTCTTGTAACACCCAGGCCTATTCATGACTAATCCTACCCTGACCTAACTTGTGATCAGGTTATTACTGGGTTTGAAATGGACATCATACAACCTGGTCTCCAGACCAAAATCACCGTGGAGAATCGACAGCGCATTAGCCGAGTTTTTCAGGTGGCAGCACTGTGATCCGAGTCAAACATGGCGGCTGTCTCACAAATGTTGAAGATGTCAACTCCAAAGCGGGGAGCAAATGTACCGAAGATGAAAGGTATACATGCTTAGACCATGCCGAGGATGACCTCCAGTTTATCGTCTATTAATCTAAAGCTTCCTTAATTGGAATTACGTAGTGGATTTTACATTTGAAGTGGAAACGTTCAAGTGTCACCAGCTGGTCACTGCGATCAATGAAACAACCGGCCTACACTACGAACATTTCCACTTCAAACAAAGAAACAACACTCCTTCAGCACCTATATTTCGGCGTGTTCTATTGCAAATTATCACTAGATCATCCTCGAATTTACTTAAATTCGCTCACTTCGACCGAAACTCTCCATCTTTCGCGTTTTAGTCGGCAACACACACATCGATATGTGACACAGCCGCCATGTTCGACTCGGATACCAGTGCTGCCACCTGAGAAACTCGGCTAATGCGCTGCCGATTCTCCACGGTGAAAATTGGGCTCCCCATGTTGCGCTTTTTTGGCCCACCCTGTAGAGTGACGGATATAAGCCAAGGCCGACTGCAATCATGATGTCTAGGTCTGCCGTAAGACACTCAGTAAAATCGATCCCATATCATCTGAATTACCTACGATGGAGTCCTTGGATAGAAAAAATACATGAACGTCTCAGACCGTGACTAGACAAACCATTGACAATCCCAGTGCCATCATCTAACATGTATCACACGGCCACAAGTGAAATTATTGCATATCATATGTTGCATTTACAATTACCCAAATAACATTATGACAATTAATAAAATGAATACATTTTTTTTCTCGTACATTTGTTGCGTACTGTTACTGGCGCTTTGCCATACTGTTTGAAAAATCAATACAGTGACGGATATAACCCAGTCAACTGCAATAACTGCAGTCATGATGTCTAGGTCTGCCGTAAGACTAGACTGGTACCCGACCCTAACTATTTTACATTGGGCTTTTGCATATGTTAGGACCGGGCGTGCCTACCGCCTTCTTGCCTCTGATTGGTCGGTGCTGGCGCAGGTGGTAAGCATGTGAACTATTATGTTGATAGATTTTCTATTTTTAACATGGAAACCCCCGGCGTGATTGGTGAATTTCCTGGGTCAAAGGTCGGTCACCTTCTATCTGCATTCTGGTACGTCAGCCGTATTGAGAATTGAATAAATTTCCATAATTTACATAACATTTTCAAGTGACGTCACTGTCAGAATTCCTCCACAAATGGCGGCCAAGACTGGTCCTACCATTCAAAAGCGACACCATCGGTAGGACCAGGTACTTGTCTACCGTACGACACTCAGTAAAATCGATCCCATATCATCTGAATTACCTACGAGGGAGTCCTTGGATAGAAAAAAAATACATGAATGTCTCAGATATTGTGGCATCGAAGTGGTAACTCTTTAAGATTAGAATTCCCTCTGGCCATAAACGAATCATGCATAAAGGTTCAAATTAAAAAAACTTATCGTAGCATTTTTATAAATGTGCACAGTATCCCTTTAAACTTATTCAACGGATTTTTATTCTGGCTTTCTTGTATGATAGGCAATATCCTTCTGCATATTAGTGCAAATTTTGTTGAATTTTGACTAGTTGATCTTATGATAGAACAACAGGACTGATATTGGGAATCGAACAAACGATGATATGGCAGGATCATCTGTGTACATTTGAATAGGCTTATGTACATTTGCACATGCTTTTCTGCGTCATTTGAGTAATCTAAGTTGCGATTTGGCATAGAGACTGTTGGCACACATGAGTGAGCTGACGCATGGTACGTTACTTGATGAATGGTCAGTCACGCTATGACAACGCTTTGAACTTCTCAAATGATCAAAAGAATGGCGACCATGTTTGTCAGATAAGGATTCGTCATAGTATCAGCCTGGCCTAGGTGTTACCCCCACTGGAATTTGGAAAGAGAGTAGTACATGTATCTTCATCTTTTATAAACGCTTCAAGACCTGACGTAACTGGTTGTGGGGACGTTCCACATTATTTCAGCGTCCCCTTTAGAGCCAGACGTATCTCTTTCCAGAATAGCACCCTCTTTCTTTGAGCTCCACTCCCATCTTGAGGCCACTCAAAGCTAGGACATTTCAACCTCCTTATCTCCTTGGGCAATTCACTTATCTTCTTCCCGTGCAGCACCAAGACACACTTCATGATGTTCTCCACGCCACTCTTCTCCGCGATGTCCGGCCAGTGCTTCTCCAAAAACTCCTCAGTCACAATGACCAGAAAGTAGTTAACATGATTGCTGAAGACCTTGATTTGCTTCCAAAGGGGTGTGACCTCTGGACCTGCCGCCCACTGCACTGTGATTCTCATCGGATGATTGAATAGTTCGTCTTCGATATATTTATTCACCCAGTCCAGGACATGCGCCTCGTACATATCGTAGAGGATATAGGCGCCGGTTTTCCCTGGCGGAAGCGAATTCCTGGCCATTGGGTTGTTTATAAGAGGGTCCGACTCATTGCACGTTGTTGGCTGGACTGGCTCTTCGTCGGAGACCTTCGCCGCCTCCCGCCTTTCCAACACAAAGTGTCTAATGTTCACACGATTACAATAAAAGAGCAGCACAATGAGTGCCACAACAAGACAGAAGGCGATGACAAACATTAACCCAACCAGTGGAACATAAGGGCTACATGACCACCAATATGGATCGTAGTCTATCACTTTCGTACCATACCTACTAACAGGGCCTACGCACGTGAGTGTCTTACGGCCTTTCACCACGGAGCTATTGCCACGAGTTCTCAACCAACTTGAGAAACTCCTAAGAGAGCAGCTGCAGTCGAAGGGATTGTCGTACAAGGTAACGGCTTTCAAACTTTCAAAGGCTTTTTCGTCAATGTACAAAATTTTGTTTCTTTCGAGAAGAACTTCAGATAAGCTGGCAAGTTTCGGGAGTGAATTTTCCTGAATGAAACCGATATCGTTGCCAACGAGACGCAGATATTTCAGATTCTTAAGATACTGCAACATAATGAAGTGCCGATTACTAAAACGCATTCTAAAAATATCTAGATCAGTAAGGGAATTGGCTTGGTCCACCAGAAAATCCAGTAATTGAAAGTCACTTATTATTGTGAGACTCCCGGTAAGAGCCAGCTTCCTTAGTCGAGTCAAAGTTTTGAACAACTTCACCGAACCACTTGAGCCAAAAGTTATATCGTTACCTTTCAGCAACAGTTCTTCTAATCTTCTATTACCACGAAATGTATTCTCCTCAATTTCAGAGTTAAGATTATTTGTACCCAGATTAAGGATTTCAAGCTTTTTGAGGGGGTATAGTGTTCCATTGATGATTGTTTTACCAATCCAATTTGCTTTAAGTGAAAGCAACTTAAGGTTGACGAGCCCAGTGAACGTGTTAGGGCCTATCTTCGAGATTCGGTTTTGGCCTAAATAAAGCTTTGTAAGCTGCCTTAATTCACCGAATGTGTTATTGTCAATGTTGAATACCCAGTTAATTGATACAGAGAGCTCTTTGAGCATGTGCAGGCCGGTAAACGACTTCGGTTTGAGTCGGGTAATTTCGTTAGAACTCAAGTCAAGAACACGTAGGTTAGCCAGTTTCTTCAATGCATCGTCCGCAATGTCATTAACTCTGCAATTAAAGATTCCCACCTTTCTTAACTTCGAACTGTTGAAAGTGGACGAGGTCAGTTTGACTGCTGGTTTTGGCGAGCAATCGCCGATCGTGATTTCGACAAGCGTGTCGCCCAGTACAGCACAGGCGGAGATGACGTCCTTGAAAGCTGCTCTTACACACTGAATCCTCTCCCCGCCAGTCACGTTCTTTCGCGTACAACCATGGGGGAGATGTGGCCGCGCTGTCGTATCAGACAGCCCAGTATTATACGGAATGAGGGTCAGCAACAGGCAGAGCACTGTCCTCCAAGTGACGGTTCCTTCACCCCGGACCTAGAATTAAGATTATGTGCAGAGGTTAGGTTTTACACGTTGTAGAATCATTCCCCCATAGCCTATGGCAAGAGCAGAGTTTTGGTGACCGATTTCGTGACCATTCAACATGTCGGTACAGCCTTGGAAATAAGTAAATGGACAGTGAATTGTGAGACTCCCGGAAAGAGACAGCTTCCTTAGTCGAGTCAAAGTTTTGAACAACTTCACCGAACCACTTGAGCCAAAAGTTATATCGTTATCGATCAGCAACAGTTCTTCTAATCTTCTATTACCACGAAATGTATTCTCCTCAATTTCAGCGTTAAGATTATTTGAACTCAGATCAAGGATTTCAAGCTTTTTGAGGGGGTATAGTGTTCCATTGATGATTTTTCTACCAATCCAATTTTCGTGAAGTGAAAGCAACGTAAGGTTGACGAGCCCAGTGAACGTGTTAGGGCCTATCTCCTTGATTCGGTTTTGGCCTAAATAAAGCTTTGTAAGCTGCCTTAATTCACCGAATGTGTTATTGTCAATGTTGAATACCCAGTTAATTGATACAGAGAGCTCTTTGAGCATGTGCAGGCCGGTAAACGACTTCGGTGTGAGTCGGGTAATTTCGTTAGAACTCAAGTCAAGAACACGTAGGTTAACCAGTTTCTTCAATGCATCGTCCGCAATGTCATGAACTCTGCAATTAAAGATTCCCACCTTTCTTAACTTCGAACTGTTGAAAGTGGACGAGGTCAGTTTGACTGCTGGTTTTGGCGAGCAATCGCCGATCGTGATTTCGACAAGCGTGTCGCCCAGTACAGCACAGGCGGAGATGACGTCCTTGAAAGCTGCTCTTACACACTCAATCTTCTCCCCGTCAGTCACGTTCTTTCGCGTACAACCATGGGGGAGATGTGGCCGCGCTGTCGTATCAGACAGCCCAGTATTATACAGAATGAGGGTCAGCAACAGGCAGAGCACTGTCCTCCAAGTGACGGTTCCTTCACCCCGAACCTAGAATTAAGATTATGTGCAGATGTTAGGTTTTACACGTTGTAGAATCATTCCCCCATAGCCTATGGCAAGAGCAGAGTTTTGGTGACCGATTTCGTGACCATTCAACATGTCGGTACAGCCTTGGAAATAAGTAAATGGACAGTGAAAATGTTGTTTTTCTCAGAACTGGCTGATGATAATTGAATGCGGTTTTCTGCATATGATCATCCTGGAACTCCACGTGTATTGGCTATGTCATAAAGACTACGCCACTACCCTTGGAAGCTTTCGCTACAATTTCTGTATTCACCCAAATCGGGAAATCAATGTACCAATCAGAGCCCTCCTGAGACTTGCCCGTTAACCTCGCCTTCAGGTTTTGGCATGATACCAACTAACTCTTCAGTAGTAGGCCTACATTCTATTTGCGTAGGAACTACGAACGAGGTAACAGAAAACAACATGGCGAATGCTGCAGCATGCTAGCGAGCGATTCGCCATTTCAAGGCCTAATTTTCCGGATTCAAAGTTTGAATCTGCTGCAACGACAGGCAATGGATACTTATATTGATGGAAAGAATGTACTCGTGAGTACAAAAATGGGAAGCAGCAAGTGAATTGTACCAGTCGGGGCGAAGTGTCAGCCCACGTGTACTTGCCAAGCCGTGAATTTCATTAGCTCTTCCATCAGTCGTACCGTGGGGGGATTTCCTGGTATCGGAGATTTTTCTTCCAATTAATGGTTAAAAATAAGGATTAAGTAGCAGTTCCGAAATGATGAGAAAGTCAATAAACACTATAATGACATATCTATTTGAAATAAAGACACTAAATGTGATGGTACCAAATGCATATTGAACGGAGGGGTGATAACAGAACAGCCAGTGAAATACAGGTGACGACTGCGAAAGATGCCAAGGGTTTGTGGGAGCGTAGTCGGAGGGCGGAGCGATGTCACAACACTTGGTAGCCAAGATGCATATGATGGGCAAATTATCTGGCTTTAAACGCATAGTGATGACCTTGAATCTGCTGTCATAGAAACTGCCCAAATTTGGCGATTTCCAAAGTGACCTAAAATCAACATTTCTGCATTCAATTCGTTTTTTGCCTATTCTTCACTTGAACCCCGCTATGAAGGAATGCTGCCCTGACCCACCCCTCATTGCTTTCCGGAGACCCAAAAATCTCCGTGATGTGCTTGTTAGAGCCAAGGTCCCCACCTCGGACATCCAACAGGCTAAGCCCACCTGTGACCCATGTTCACGAAAAGGTCCTAAGAGGGGTCGGAAATGTGAACTTTGCATCTCCTTGCCTCCCCAGTCTCGCATCACCAGCTCCTCCACCGGAAGGTCCCATCAACTTCGCCTGAGGATCCCCTCGGATTGTGACAGCAAAAATGTTGTCTATTGCATCACCTGCACCAGATGCCCCACAATCAACCAATACGTCGGACAGACTACGTGTTTCCGTAAAAGGATGAATAACCATAAATCCAACATCAGACGCGGAGTAGAGGATGAACGTGACTGTTCACTACTCTATGCCCATTTCAAATTGCCAGGACATTCTCTCAAGGACCTGATGTTCACCATACTGGAGACATGCCCAGATGAGACGACGTACCTCCTCAGAACAGAGTTGCGGTGGATGTGGACCCTTAAAACCATCACCCCCTTAGGTCTCAACACCAGATCCTGATTTTTCTCTCCCCCTCAGCATAGGCCCCGTTCCCTCCCTCCCTTAGGTCCTTTATTAATATTTTTTCTGGAGTTGCGTGAGGGTACGGTTCTCCATTTTTTTGGTGTAGGCTAATTTTTCCCTTGTTTTCCCTTACCCCTTCCTATTCTTTTCCTATTCTTTCCATCATTTCTGTAATTTTCAGTCTCCATTTTCTTAATCTTTCCCACATTCATATGTTTTCATATCAATTTGTTTAGAGTGTGCAGGCTTTAGCTTAGGCCTACAATGCCTCTTTTGTCTTCTGTAGCCATCCGTCGGCTTTCTTAATTACACAAGCCATGTTTTGTATAGGAATTCACACTTGCCTTAATTGATTAATCTCTTTTCTTTCAGCTCAACCAGCCATCCATTTATTACAGACACCCTTTCAGGTCCAGCAACCTTGTGGGGCTTGGACCTTATTCTTTTCTTAATTGCTCACTCATCTTGTTTGCAGGGATATTTAGATCTACTTCAGGGACTCAGCTCAGTCTATTCTAGAGTCTTGTACTGTTAAGTGCCAGCCTGAAGAAGACCCCGGTTGGGGTCGAAAATTTGCAAAATCTGGAAGTTGACTTCCTGTATATTATCACGTTGTGTGTCAATTTTAGTGCTATTTCTTTATGTCTGCATTCAATTCAAGTTCTTTTCAGAAATTTTTACATCCGCGGATAGCTCTTACTGACAGATGACAAATCTGTCAATTGTTTTTACAAGAAAATTGGTATTTTTGGTAATTTAAACAGAATTTGTGCTGAAAATATCATTTTTCTATAAGGCTAACGTCAATCGCTTTTCAGATGGCCCCTGCCCATTCATTGCCCTCAATCAATACAATAGTCAGTGAACAGTGAACAGTGAGTGACCTGACATGTCTCCAGGCCCTTGGTCCAAGAGTATGGGCCAACAATTCATGGAATTCAATAAACCTTTATTGAAATAGTCAAAGGGCTTCCTAAGCAACACCATTCAAAAGTTAGGCAGTCTTTACGTGAGATTCATGACAGTTTCAAGAATAACTGGGGAATAACCAGGCCCCAGGTCATGAGTATTGATCAACAACTTGAGTAGAAGAGGTCACATGCCTAGGGGTTTTCTCAAGACTGATTGCCCCAGCCCGTTCAGCTGACGATATTTATTAAAAGGCGTTTTATCTCAGTCTTGGGATTCCGCATCTTGATGAAACTTGAACTAGGGACCATTTTTGAGGTTGGCGGACAAGTCTGCTGTGGAAAATGTTGGGTTTTTCAAAAAAAACAAAACAGTTGATTTTGTGCCACTTTGGAAATCGCCAAATTTAGGCAAGTCCTATGATAGCAGATTAAAAGTCATCGCTATGCGTTTAGATAAGTTGCCTATCATATGCAGAAAACTGCATTCAATTTTCATCAACCAGTTCTGATAAAAACAACATTTTCACTGTCCATTAACTAATTTCCAAGGCTGTATACATGAAGACAGCCTAGTTCACACTGCAGGCGCGGTGCGATTCGCGCCTGATTGTTTCCACTGTTAAGGCCCGTTTCCACAGAAGCGGTAGCGTGAGCGTTTTGACGCTTCGCCCATTGTTTGGAAGCAGAGCGGCGGAAAATAACAAAAGATCTGACGCGTCACGCAGCGTGAAACGCGTCTGTGGAAACAAGCCTTTAAGCCTATAGCTGTTCACACTTGTAAGAAGGTAAGAACGCTGTAATCCTTTGTTCCGATCGCGCCGCTTCGCACGCGCCTGCAGTGTGAACTATAGGGCCGTATTCTAGAAGCTTCCTTAAGTGTAAGGTCGATCTTAATCTTTTGTATTCTACCCTGCAGACAATAGCTAAAGGTTGACCTTACACTTAAAGAAGCTTCTAGAATACGGCCTCTGGTTGATTTAGTGTGGACATAAATTCGTGATTTAATGTGGACATAAAATCGGAATTAATGTGGACATTAAATACGAATTGTGTCCACCCCGGCCTGCGATAAGCGCAAGGCCCATGGGCCTCTTGTTGAAAAAACGTGTTTAGCAAATGAGTGTAAAAGGGTGAAAATAGATAAAATCACCAGAATAAAAACTACATTTCCTAGTAAGGCAAAGACTTCTCATAAAACGTGAAAGAAACCATCAAAACTTGAAGAATAAGTTAGTTTTGTGGCATTTTTGTTCGCTGTTGTTTCATTCACAGTAGAGTCAGATTTTCCGAACGTGAGGATAACTAGCCTGTGGGCCCCACCTATGAGTCTTATGACCCTTTGGGTGCTCCCTTTTGAACACAACGCTTTTTCTTATTCTTCATTTTTACTCTGTTTGTTGTTTTATCGCTCCATATGTTTTATGTATTCATATTACTTGTAAATGTTTTATGTTCATTTGTTTTGTACTCAATAAAGCTTTAAATAAATACTAAACGGTCCAACGCACATTGTTTTATAACCAGCTGAACCTTGGTTCGAAATAGAACATGCGACTACTCTTCATTCCAGTTCCGATTGGCGCGAGGGTTTATCAACGATAGCTCCGAAACGGCTGGGCCGCTTTTGATGAAACATACGTCAATCGACTTGTCTTTCTTGGCGGTACAGCCATCATCACTGTCATTTTCCCGAAAAACGTGACAGAAAAAAAGTTCTTTCACAAATCACAGTTCGTGTTTACGGCCGAAATGGCGGCCATTTTGAAATGACGCAATGCTTCGTGCACGTGTAAACTGCACTGAACAGCATAGCGAAATGAAATGGGTTTTGAGAAAGGGATCCGTTATGCAGGCCTTACGCGAAAAATGAAGATAGCATAAAAATACCGGAAAGAAAGACAAGTTAATTGATGTATGGTATGTTGAATTTTGACCCAGCCGTTGCGGAGATATCGGCTGAAAACTTCGCGCCACTGGGATTTGGAATGAACTGTAGGCCTTGATTCGAAATTGAACACAGACAGGCATAGGCATGGGATTCACTGGAAGTGTCCTGTCAATAAAATGCATTTCAATAGCCAGACTTCACCAATACCAAGGTCTGCCTGACAACTAAAAGGGTCCTCCCCCGAGCTCCAGATGATTTAAACAGAATTTAGGTGGACGGTTCCTTTACCTCGAACCTGAAATCGATCTTTATGTGCAGAGGTTAGGTTCCGTTACACATCGTAGATTTTTTTCCCTTTAGCCCAACAGCAAGAACAGCTTTTTCCCGGCTTTACGTTTTGGTGAACTTTAGTCGGCACCATCCAACATGGTGTTCGAATGCAACCACAGGAAGAGTAAAAAAATGAAACATACCATTTTGCTTCGCGTTAACCTCGCGTTAACCTTTCCACAATTTCCCATTATCGGCACGAAAATACCATCTTGTTAGCACAGATACCCAAAATCTTATCAGACGGAAAACTTTCCCAAAAACTTCTCGGAGAACTTCTGGCGACTGGTGGCTGTCTGAGAGTTCCGGTTGGTCGTCCTCCACACACTGGTACTTTTGTTCTGTAGGCCTATGAAGTTTCACCCAATCGACTAAAGCTGCGTTTACCAGACATCCGGGATGTGGTATATAGGGCCGCGGAATCCCCGGCGAAATGCATTGCATTTTTGCGCTTCCGCAATCGGCATTCTGCGTGTCAGTTAAATGTAGCTTAAGCATATTATCTACATTAACATTCTCTGTGGCCTAATTTTAAATAAATATACATTGGACATATATCGATATATCAAGAGAACTCGGAGCTCTCCACTTAAAGACCGACATGTCTGAGAGGCAGGCATTCCGGGTCGATGGCAATTAAAATGGTCCAGCCCACACAGCAGACTACATGCAGTTGGTCTGAGCATTAGGCGTTACCGTTTTGGGGCCGAAAATTTGCAAGCTGGAAATTGACTTTCTGTATATTTATCAAGTCGCCATGTGGTATCATGTCAGGGCGAAATACTGCTACTGCAAGCTGAACCCGGAAGCTGAACTCCTCCTAGTTGTTTTGAAAATCAGCATCATGCTGAAGAAATAGGGAATATGTATCTTCTTGAACATTCGTAAGGGGTCGTAGTGAGGCGCGGGAGCAGGAATGACCACGACCAATCACGACAGTAGCCCCTGTCACACTGTGGTGACTGTTGTGGCGAATTCCCACGCGAACAGGGTGGATTATTTTTTGTCGTCGTCATTCGCCTGAATCACCACAAATGTATATGATCGCAGTACAAACTCACTACGATTGAGTAAGAACGCAGTACGATTAACGTAGAATGCAGAATGGTCCCCAGACAGGCGAATGACGACGACAAAAATAAACCCCCAGTTCGCGGTGATTCGCCACAAAAGTCGCCAAAGTGTGAACGGGCCTTTAGCTGTAGGCCTACATCGTCCTCCATTCTCATGTATATTAAGCTCAGCTGTTGCGTCCATCGGCGTCCAACGTTGAAGTCAGTTCACAAATTGAATAGGCCTATGCAAATTAAGTGGGTTCCCGCACTCTGATTTTGTCGGATTTTGGATATGTTGTTGATGATGATGTCATATTGCATATACAATAATAAAACCTTCTGTTGCAATTTGTTCCCGGTTAATCCATAGATTTACTGGACTAAAGAGAATGTTCTTGGGATATTCATAGATACGACTGACAGATTCCAGGAAATTTCACGCAGTTCCGACAAAGATATCACTCCAAAAGAGCGCAGCACCTGACGGGGTCAGCGTCATTTCATGATGTCTTGAGGTGATACTATATGAATTAGCAGAAGCTTTGTTTTGCGAGCATTAGCTTCATCGGATAGAAAATCTTGCGTGGCTTCGTAAGTAAAGGTCTTCAGGTTAAAGCGAATCGAACGCGAAAAAATTTGATTTAGAAATAGAATTTGAAAGGGGACGAATTTTCAGCAAAAAATGTAAACAAACTTCTCCAGAATGTCAACAAAGAAATTTTCGTGCATTTTGATTGGCTGAATTTTGTGTTTACAAACACCAGCCAAATGTAAACAAAATCCGCTATCGATTCGCAATTGATTATGAATATGTTTGTGAGGAAATTATTTGGCTTCTGCTTCTCCTTGACAAGCAAAAGCTTGGCCTTCAGGCTTTGGCTTGTAAGCTTTTGCTCTGTTTTATAAATTCGGCTCATTGAGATATTTGTGTTCATGAATCAAATTGACTTTTATTATGATATGTCATGTTTTATGGTAAAACCGGATGGAATGTTTCCTACATGGAAGCGTATGCCCGGAGATGGCGAATAAGGAAGTACGGAGGATTTCTTAGAAGGCGTGATGTTGTTTTATGCGGAGTTTAATTACAGGGGATAGAAAGTAGAAATCATTTCCAGTTCCTCTTCGCCACCATAGGCGACATCTTTTTCCGTCACCACTGCGGACTCCTCTCACCATGTCTGGCGGATTTTTCCGTCGACAATAAATGGAATGTAATACAATCCCTGCATGGTGAGCGAGGTGACACCGCTGCTGGTGTAGAGGGAAGCTAAGATCGTCTGCTACAGTTTAGTACCACTTTTCGTCTCACAGGTGGCGCATCGGTGCTGCAGGAAGGGCAAGCGGCGGAGTCGGATTTTGGTCCACTCATTTACCATGAACAACTAAACAATAAAACTAAAACTGAGATCATGTTGTGACTGATCTGACTGACGCACTTTGTAGCTTCTTGCTTGCCGAGTGTTTCCTTTTGCGACACAAGAAATTTACAATGATTTACAGACAATGCCATACCACCATTTACCACCGTTTACGAGTGACCCCGTTCTCGATATGGTGTCTGATCCAATAAGTTGGTGGATGAAGTTGTGAAAATAGCGCGCTATTGTCAGGTTTAAACTCCCTACGCAGTTGTGTACCGCGCCCCCTTCGGTTTGCTCGCTCTCCACAACTGCTTAACTTCGTAAAATTCGCCGCGTTCGGTCAACAGATGGCGCTGAGAGAGTCGACCAATGAGAGCACCGAGCAACTGGTAACCAGTCTGGCCTGAGACACTTTTTCATTGGCCGAGCGGTTCGTAGCCATGGTAGCACAAGAACATCCATTGCCAACGGGCCAAACAGTTCTGAAAGCAGCGTGCTGATAGGCTGTAAAACTCGCGCCAGGCCCTGACGCCATCTGTTGACCAAACGCGGCGACTTCCACGAAGTAAAGCAGTTGTGGAGAGCGAGTAAACCGAAGTGGGCGCGACTCACAACTGCGTATAGGGAGTTTAGTCAGGTTAGGCCTACATCTATATCCGAATGGTCATGGTCTCCATAGCCATATACATGTATTTTAATATCCATCGCTGAACAATAGGACCAGACTTTGGTTCCTGTTACACCGGCACTTTGCATACAATCATTGCTTCAGTTTTTAGAAAGACTGCTGTAGGCCCTACCAAAAAATTCACTG
>NMRB01002493.1:0-25274 GCA_002633025.1 Notospermus geniculatus
AACCCAAAACACTCACAAGGCAGACCTTATGAAATGAAGCATGTCGTTTACTTTGATGATACATACATGTATGCACCTTTTTTAACTACTTGTTGACATTTCTATATAATCCGGATAATTCTAAAATACAGATCAACCAGCCAATGCCATGGGGCTGACGGTATGCCATCCTGTCCTGGTAGCACCTGCATGTACATGTAGGCCTTCACGATGGCCTGCTTGGTGAATAGACCTTCAAGTCCACCTAACATGCCTGTGATGAGGGGAGGATGTGCCAGACACATGCCAGCAGGGGCAAGTTTATATTTGGTGGCATATTTCATTGCTATTTGACATAGAGTGTTGTGATTGCCAATCCTGCTCAGGATTGGGAATAACCACTGCCAGTGTGAGGACACAGCGCCAACAGATCTTAGACGTTGATCATGATACTCTACCTGATGATTTCACAACAGTGGTGGCGGAGAGCATCTCGGATCGTCCGCCCCACCCCGCGACTGTTCTCGCCATTGAGTTTGTCATTGTCAACAGTGACTAGAGCGAGGTTGCCTGGATTAAACTGATCACCCTGCTCGAGCTTACTTCCCCATGTTCTGTGGACCTGAAATGGAAAGACGCCATGAAAGAGGAAAGGAATTGAAGATTTTCGTTACATGTAGGCTCTTCCCAGCCGTCACACACCAGTCATGTTAAACATGTTAAATGTCTGCGTCGATGCTAGCAATCAGACTTCATAACGAAATCAGCTCAGCCTCACAATCAGTCAGTGACAAAAAGACATGTCCATCACACTGCCAATAATGTCTAGTGAATGTCATAAAAACTCTCATCATACTGCGTGTCACCACCCATTAACCAGGAATGGCGTTCACCGCTATACGCTATTGATCTGAGAGTTTATTACAAGTTTATCAAATAATGGAACCCTGTAACTCTACCATAAACCAACCCATTTCCATGGCGACCGACAATTGTAAAACTCTTAAATGTGATTTCGACTCCAACGTCAGCTCACAGAGTGTCCGAACCTTGCATGGTCGGTTCATGCGAGGACTTGTCCGCCCGACCTCACCGAACAGGGATGGCCAACTCGACATTTGATTTTATTGTATTGTGTAAGAATTAATTCACAAGCAGATAAACAGCTCTTGTTTCAGTCTCAAATATCCTGATATCAGTATTACTTGTCACGAAAGTTCACGTGAATTTCCTCATACGCAGGTCTCTACATTGAGAACATTACGCAAGACAGAATGAGACGTATTAAGAGATGAATTTTTCTTGGCATCAGATTTCATTTGACGACGGGAGAAGTCCGAATGTATCTCATTCAAAGGATTCAGATAGGCCGGCCCGGTAAGATACGAACGTCATTATTCCAGACACAGAAAGAAATGGAAACCTTCAGGAGTACCGGTTCACAGAGCAGTTCCTTCAACACTAAAACTTGACAACATACAGTAGTTTCCTCTGCTTATCATAATCCATTAGGCCTTTTAAATAAAACACAATGAAACTGCCAGCAACACAAAGAAACGATCTTCCTAGAGAATATTCTCTGGAGCTACTGTCGGATAATCTTTCCAACCAGACAAAACGAAAAGGATCGGCTCATGTTCTCAAACATCAAACACAGGCATGACAGGTAATCCTTTATAAAAACGAGTAGAACAGTCTTGCAAGTATGTTCGTTCCAGAGGAAACATGAGACGAGGCGAGGATGTTCAGACAGTTCTTTTACGTTCTGACACAATCTTCTTGTCCAGGTTAAATGTCAAACGTATCTCAAAATGACAAGCAAGGCATGCCAGGCTATTTATGCTCAAATTTCTCTGATGATATCAGGCAAAGGAAGAGAAATCTTTGCATCCAGAATATGATTATGAGGACAAACAAAATAAAGAGAATTTGCAGAGATCATAGTCATACTTAAAAGGGGCTGTTCATTTTCATCACTTGAGGAATCTGAGTTGTCATCCTTGGGAAAACGGAAAAAGCTATGCACTTGCAAATTGCAGGGATTATTTGTTGTGCTGTACAGAATAATCGCTGCAATTTGCAGCTTCATAGCTTTCTCCATTTTCTCAAGGATCACAACTAAGATTCCTCAATTGACGAAAACGAACTGCGGAACAGCCCCTTGTTTGGGGAGCACAGTGGTGCAGCAGCAAGGGCGTCAGATCTGCATTTTTTAACCGATAGGCCATGGGTTCAATTCCCTGTTGAATCACACTTTGTTCTCTTGACTGGCATGAAAGGGTCAGGTGAGCACTGAATGAGCTGCTCCTTGCGTTCCAGAAGTTTTCTTGAGAGACTGGAGGACGAGGTAGGCCTAAAGGTGAAGTCAGCTGATCTCACTCTTTTTGGGTGTACAGCCTTCGGCATTTCTAGTGATGCAAACACAAAACTGACAAAATATTTTGTCTGGCCTAAGATGAGGACAGCCAAGAGTAAGTATAGAATATCAGCTTAGTTGGACAACTCAGATCGTAGCTAATTAATTAGGGTATTAATTATATGACATTTAATGCCGGAATATTAGTGCTCCTAATAGTACATGTATGTAGAGACTGATGTTGAGATCACTTACTTGGGTTGATACTAAATATGGGTGAAAGTGTCTATTTGGAGTGAGAGACCAGAGGGTCGTCATGACAACAGCAAGCTGGTTTCCATAGCAACCCAAAACACTCACAAGGCAGACCTTATGAAATGAAGCATGTCGTTTACTTTGATGATACATACATGTATGCACCTTTTTTAACTACTTGTTGACATTTCTATATAATCCGGATAATTCTAAAATACAGATCAACCAGCCAATGCCATGGGGCTGACGGTATGCCATCCTGTCCTGGTAGCACCTGCATGTACATGTAGGCCTTCACGATGGCCTGCTTGGTGAATAGACCTTCAAGTCCACCTAACATGCCTGTGATGAGGGGAGGATGTGCCAGACACATGCCAGCAGGGGCAAGTTTATATTTGGTGGCATATTTCATTGCTATTTGACATAGAGTGTTGTGATTGCCAATCCTGCTCAGGATTGGGAATAACCACTGCCAGTGTGAGGACACAGCGCCAACAGATCTTAGACGTTGATCATGATACTCTACCTGATGATTTCACAACAGTGGTGGCGGAGAGCATCTCGGATCGTCCGCCCCACCCCGCGACTGTTCTCGCCATTGAGTTTGTCATTGTCAACAGTGACTAGAGCGAGGTTGCCTGGATTAAACTGATCACCCTGCTCGAGCTTACTTCCCCATGTTCTGTGGACCTGAAATGGAAAGACGCCATGAAAGAGGAAAGGAATTGAAGATTTTCGTTACATGTAGGCTCTTCCCAGCCGTCACACACCAGTCATGTTAAACATGTTAAATGTCTGCGTCGATGCTAGCAATCAGACTTCATAACGAAATCAGCTCAGCCTCACAATCAGTCAGTGACAAAAAGACATGTCCATCACACTGCCAATAATGTCTAGTGAATGTCATAAAAACTCTCATCATACTGCGTGTCACCACCCATTAACCAGGAATGGCGTTCACCGCTATACGCTATTGATCTGAGAGTTTATTACAAGTTTATCAAATAATGGAACCCTGTAACTCTACCATAAACCAACCCATTTCCATGGCGACCGACAATTGTAAAACTCTTAAATGTGATTTATTTGTGGAGAATTAATGGATGTCAGAGGTAACGGTTGCTGAGATGACACTAATGGAGGCGGCTATTGTATTAAATTACAAGATTAAGGGGGAGAAGTAGCTGATGTGAGGGAACTTGGTGGAGTGTATAAAATGATATTGTGAACATCAGGCATGTCAGGGTACAGTGTATGTTGAGTTCAGTTGGTCTGTCTCGCCGATGTTGAGCTGATTGTGGACAAAATAGGGCAGGAGATGCAGGATGCAATTGATGTCACCTGGCTTGGGTCTCTAATGGGTACAATGCAAATGTTGTACCCCATCTTAGCCCAAGCAAAGGCGACTTGTATTCAGGCCTTGTCTTCTGAGGCGAGCAAAAAACTGCTCGCCTGACATGCCTGAGAACAATAGAGTTTCTCAGGCGAGCAGTTTTTTGCTCTCCTCAGCAGACAAGGCCTGTGTATTGTACTTGAATTGAATAAGAAGACATGCACGACAAGACTAGTGTATGTAGGATTGACTCATGTTGTTTTTTGCATGGAATTTTTCTTCATACAGATAAGTAGAGCACACGACACAGTCAAATCAAATGACATGAAAGAGAAAGGGCAGGGAGACTGTCTTAAACTGCAGTGAGGAGAACAAGAGTGTTACGGGGCCGTTCGTTTTCGTCACTTGAGGAATCTGAGTTGTGACCCTTGGGAAAACGGAAAAAGCTACGCACTTGCAAATTGCAGAGATTATTTGTTGTACCGGTACTGTACAGAATAATCGCTGCAATTTGCAGCTTCATAGCTTTCTCCATTTTCTCGACAAGGATCACAACACAGAATCCTCAATTGACGAAAACGAACGGCCCTTTTCAGTTTCAACACTGGTCTGAAGGTTAGGCTGTGTCTACGAGTTCGAATGAAAACTGGGAACAAGTTTAGAATCCCCGATCAGTGCCCAAAAAAAGGTCGTCGATTGACGGAATAAGCCGCATTGTACAATAGGATTTCCATTGTGTGCCACGAAGTAACGTCACTTCCGATCGGGGATTCTAAACTTTAGCCGAAAACTGAAAACTTCATGATGAATTTAATTGTTTAACTGCTTACCACAATGTCTAGACATGATTGTATGAACTTACCATTCGAAATCTGGAGGGTTTCTCCACCTGTCTTTGGGCATTCTGCGATGATGCTTCCTGCATCGCCATCGGGGAGATGATCTTGTGGATGAAGAACCGATGTGGAATCTCTGCATCTTTGGAGACGTGGATGATGGGATTGCCCGATAATCCATCAGCGACATCCGTCTCTTCAACATCCAGGAAGACGCCATCCACATCTTCATACGCCAGGAACGACATTTTCCCTGAACAGCAGCCGAATATGAAGTACAAATCCCGAAACCGTGCCCACCACTTCGATGTCCTACAACCGACTGAATTCCGTCGAATCCTTACCGGCAAAATGTCTCGCCCATCCACTTTTAGTCATGAATTGAAATCGGGTCAGTCACTGACAGTTAAAACACGTACAACTCAGGTGTCTGTAACTGCAGTAACAACACAGCAGCAATTTGTTGTCCCCCTTTTGTTTACTGTCACTTTACTGTGTGTCCTGCTGCTCTGCAACTGCAAGTTGAGCGTCGTATAATTTGGTCCACTGCCGCCACTGGTCCTATCTCCATACAATCATTATCTTCGCATCTTGAACTTACCAGGACTGGAGTTGAGGCCTAGAATTTGGAATTGGCTAGTAGGGCCTAGACCTGGTTGGAGAAAGAAGACAGGGGGGTCGCACTAATTTGCGTCCAACTGCGACCAATTGCGTCCAATGGCGTCCAACACTATAAAAAAGTAATTTTAAAGAATAAAGTGTCCATATCAATATTTATGAGTGTAGGCAGGAGTCAATCAAACATTCCTGATATGAATTTGGAACGTTTTCAATCGTTTATTTACATGATTTATTGAGTTTATTTTCGCGTCCAGAAGCCGGCGGCCATTTTGTTGTTATCGTTGTCTGGGGTAGACTCTGTCAAAATGGCCGCCATTGCCTGAAGAGTCACAATCGCGGAAGGCTGGCCTCGGGAGTTTTTTGACCCGTCAAATGTCATATAATTCACCTTTTTGTGATTAATTCTGATGAGATAATGTTGAGAATGACCATTTGAAACATAAATTTGAACATTTGTATTGATAAAATTAGCGTTTTATAGCGTTGGACGCAACTGGACGCAATTGGTCGCAGTTGGACGCAAATTAGTGCGACCGAAGACAGGGTGATGTTTAGTTTAGGCCAGTGTGTGTGTACATCAAGCAGTGCATTGAATGTACTACTCAGGTGCACTGAACCAGATCAGACTGAATCGAATTGGAATTTCGTCAAAATCGGAGATGCTTTTTGCCTTACGTCTATTTCTCAATGTTGTTTTATATTTTAAGTTTGATTCGACACTGTTTATCAAAACATTCGAACCACAATTACGGAAGAATAAAGAATATTGCACCAGGAAATGTGAAGACCAAGCCCCTCTCCAGAGCAGTAGACTGGTCTCCTGTCCTCGAGTCGCTCGGCTACTACATGTACTTCGGGATGAACCAATCAGGTACAAAAGTCGCAAACGCATCACCTGTCCTTGTATGATCGGAGTGGCTGGCGGACAAAGGATCAGTCTACCAGTTGTTACAAAACTGACTAATAGGTAGCGTTGTTAAGGCGTGCATTTTCAGCCTTTTTTAACATTCTCACTTAGTTCTAACCACTTTCTCTAAATTTATTAGTGAGAAGATGTTCACATCATTGGGAAAATATGGTTTTGATTCATATTTGTTAGAAACTTGATAATTAATTTTTAACCAATGAGCAACTCATCGAGTTAGTCTTGCGCACAACAGCAAATCCATGCGCATTCCAGTGACTGGTTTTTGGGAGACTTGGAGCGCCGAACAAAATTTGTCTTGAGCAGGAATGATTTGGCCCGTGGCTGCGTGCCAAAATGTAAACAAATTTTTGACAGATCCTCCAATTTTCTCTCGAAAAACGCTTCAATTTCGCGCTATGTAGCCCTTTAAAAGCAAGCGATTTGTCTTGAAATTGTGCATAATGATAATGTGCATCCCTAGAATGGGTGAGTAGGCCCCTAATTTGTTTTATCAGTCCAGAAACAGCTGAAGTTGGCAGATGAAAGTTGGCTGTCATCATCATCATCATCACTCGCCATCAGCTCCAGCAATCAGCATGCATGCTGTCCTGTCAAAAAATGCCAGATAGGCCAGGGTGGGCGTGTCCCATACATTCTAACTCAACTGTTGTTCACACCTTGAAATCATTGATTTTGCTTCATTGTAATTGACTGGACTGGTGTGACACACAGTGTTACACCTGAATCATGTGTATGAAGCCTTGTTTCTGTGTGTATAGAGAGGTCTGGCTGGGGTGCTGCATGGCTTATCTTTAGGTAGGATCCTTACTATTTTAGTAGGCCTTTTGCTTACCGGCGAATACCAGAAGGGCCTTAGTTACCACTAATCAATGGTTGTCCTTACGCGACATCATAGTTCACACATACTCTTTTGATACGGGAACCGGATATCCATGGTAATCATCATGCTCATGATGTTTTGTTTGTCGACCCTAAACACGTACATTGCAATTATTCCTGAATACATTCTTCCATTTCAGCCTGATCAGCTAACCCCCGGCTGTGGTGCCATTTTTTGCAGCTATGCAGTCCCTAAGCATGCTAAGGGAACAACAGATATGGGCTTTGTGCCGTGATGTCCAAATATTTGTCATAATACTTGTATGGTGCTTCTTCTCTGTATCTTATGGAAAACTAGGTGAGTGAGACGTCACGAAAATCCATACCAAGTTGAGTTCTGGGACACATCGGGTAGGCCTAAATTGATAGCACTAATTGTTTCCAGTTTCCACTGGTAGCCTAAGATCATCAGTAACATTGGGAGGATTACTTCAAAACAGTGATGCAGTGAACAGATTGTTCTGTTTCAGTGTTTATTTCCGAGCCTCAAACCCAACCTGTTGTCCGTGGTGGAGGATTAAGGTTGGATTGTGTTGCTAAGGATACGTTGAACAAGAAGATAACTTATAAATGGCTTTTCAATGAAGAAGATCTGAATGGCAATATTTCTGATGTATCCTTCTTCCAAAATAACTCAATCTACATATCAAGAATTACTGAGGTAAGTTATAAAAGAATTCTGTTTGTTTTAGTACTGTGTTCTATTTTCATCCCCAATTCAGTCATAGTGCAAATGACTTCACAGACAATAACGGAAATATAATTCTGGGAATATCTATTTTGAATCTTTTAAGGAACACCTCGGAAAATACACGTGTACTGCCACTATTATTGATGGGTCAACTACACAAAGTGCCTCAAGCGAAACTGCTGTCATCTTTCTTGCTTGTAAGTAACATTAACTACCAAGATGATGGCCATTGCTTTCTTAGGTTACACCCTGCCTTGTCTCTTTGGAAAGATGAGGTTCCACTTAAGTACCCAGTCATTAAATTTAAATGTACCGTAAACCTGTGAGTGGAAGCTGCAAAGTTACATGAGAAACTTGTTGATAGTCCTAGAAATTGTCAAGTATAAGGCACTTGCTTCCCCTTTCTTAATGTTCAAATATTTTCCTTACTTCAGATATCAGAGACTTTTTCATCAATCCAACATCCATTTCCACAAATGATACGTCCAATGCCATCTTCACTTGTGTAACTGGTAGAAGTGCCCCTTCCCCCACAGTCTACTGGGAGCGGAATGGTGTTATGTTTCGAGACGGGTCAGAAACAACTGCTGTTTTTGGGAGAGCTGGTGCCGATTCCAGCGGTCAGCTGTCCATGTTGTTGGAGGTGCCAACAGATCGAGTTTTTGATGGAAAATTTGCCTGTGTTGCTACAAATCCAATGTCAATGGAAAGCAAGAAAAGTCAAACAGCTGATTTGACAGTTGAAGGTAGGTAGCAAACAGGGCCTAGTCCCAGGCAGGATATTCAAGTGGGCATCTGAAGATGGATCATGTTACCGTAGGCTGCTGAGAATTTCATCTGAACGACTCAAAATTGTATTTCAGTGCTGCAGAAACTACCAACGGTCGCTGTAGCCCCGCCAACCAGTTTAACTGCTGCTGCCAACCTACCATTGGAAATCCGCTGTGTCATCTCCGGTTTTCCAAAACCAGTCACAACCTGGAAGCAAGAGAATGGGACCAAAGTTACAAACTCCGCTACAATAACTGTAGCCAACACTGGATCATTACTTTTCCGTCCTCTTGAAGAAAGTGATGCAGGAATTTACACATGTCAGGGCAGCAATAGCCTAGGGACCGTCTCCGCCAAGCCGTCTACTTTGACTGTTGCTGGTGAGTGTTTGTGTTCACATATACACGTACTCACTACTTGATACGTTGGTATCCTGTGTTCATCGTACGTGTACTACACAGAGATAGAGATATGTTTTATTATGAATTAGATATAAGATTTCTCTCTTTCCAGTTCTTTCAATGGAGTTCCGAAAACATCCTTCCAATACAAGTGCCATAGCTGGCCGCGCGGTCACTCTAGACTGTGCTGCCCCCTACAGCATACCTCCTGCCAATGTCACATGGTATAAAAACAACGAAATATTCCGTCCAAGGTCTGGCGAATATGCGGCAACTGTTCTAAAAACTGGTGATTTATATTTTTCCAATGTTCAAATGAACGACCAAGGAGTTTATTTTTGTGTTGCTGTGAACAGCTTTGCAGAGCCGAGAACAAGAGCCTCACAGCTTGCTACTGTTGTCGTGACTGGTGCTCCTCAGATTGTCACGCCACCTATACCTACTACCGTAATTAAAGAAGGTCTTCTCAGGATGACGTGTATCGTGAAAGGAGTTCCCTTTCCCATGGTAACGTGGTGGAAGGATGGCGAGAAGTTGGTCGCAAGTCAGCGAATCTCATTCAGGTAAAATGCTGGCATTGCTTATCTTACTCTGCTTACTCAGTTGATAGACAAATCCCAAATTGACATAAACGCGAAAGATCTGCGTAGTTCCGCCGAAATCGCAAACACCACCTCGGTCTGAAACTGAATGACGTGAGGCAGAGAACCCCACGACAGTGACGTCGACAACATTACCTCAGAGTCGACCATTGCTGAATCATGGATTGCGTCACGTCACCCGGTTTCAGAGCGAGGTTGTGTTTGCGATTTCGGCGGAAGTGCGCAGATCTGCGAATTCGAGAATCGTGTATTCCCCTGCAGATATTCTTTTTGGCCTGTTGGTAAATGTGGTTTCCGCCTGCTTAATATTCCTGGGCATTATCTTCAGAAAGTAGGCCTACCTTCCCATGCCTTTCAAAGTTTTGTGCTTGATTGATCCCTCTCGTTCAGCCCCATCTTTGCTATAACAATAATTCTATAATCGGACTCCATCATTCATTCCAGGGATCAGAATCAAGAGTTGTGGATCGCTCGGATGACAAAACTGGACCACGGACAATACAGCTGCAAGGCGGGCAATAAGTATGGAAGCATCACAAGTCAGCCCGTCTTGGTTGACATTGTCGGTAAGTCTGGGGTACCCTTCTCAACATTGCTACTGGGTCCCTGCATTCATGGTACATGTAGAAGGCATAGAAGTGATTGGTCGATCGATTGATTGATAGATTAATTAACTGATAGATTAATTGATTGATTGATTGATTTACAGTGCCACCTCAGATCCTTCAATCAGTGGAATCCCGACACGTTAAATCTGGATCATCAACCAAGCTAAACTGTGTCATCTTCGGTGATCCGACTCCCACAATACTGTGGTTGAAAGACGGTTACCCTCTGACACGATCAGCGTTTGTTCAGGTCTCTAGGAATCAGGTGTACTTCCCCAATATCAGGGCCGTTGATGCCGGCACCTATACATGTCGGGCAACGAACAAAGGTGGGAGGAAGGAGAGCAGTGGAAGGATGACAGTTTTAGGTGAGTGGAAGCTGAAATTAGCCCTCCAAGCCTCACATGTGATGATCATTAAATAAGAATGAGCTTGTGAGAGGATTACATGTACATCAGTCAATCCTCACTGACTTCATTACCTAAGTTACTGACGATGACTTTTCTTCAACCTCTTGCAGTCAAACCGTCCTTTCAATCAGGCCCAAAAGATGTTACAGTCAACGGTGGGACGTCTGTGGAGATGACGTGCAGAGGTGCTGGAGTGCCAACTCCTAACATTACATGGTCCTACAATGTAAGTATTGTCCCAAACCTGACTGATGAAAACTGGAGGACATTCGAAAAGCTGAATGCTGGTTGACGAAGGTTATTACATCCTCCATATCATTACAGAATACAAGAACATTTCCCGTTGGCGTCACGTTTTCTGCTGATAAGAAGAAACTGTTGATCACGAAGGCAAAGCTGGAGCAAATTGGAATCTACAAGTGTACATTGCAGAATGAAATTGGCACAGCTACAGAAGAAGGGAAGCTTGTAATACAAGGTGAGAACCCTCTCTGGACTGAAGGTGTTCATCCATGGCGATGTGAACCCTTGATGGTTATGGTTGCTTCACTATTGTTTGCAGTATGAATTGCTGTCTCAATGATGAACCCGCTCGCCGTTTATCCTGACAGGTCGGCGCAGCGATTGATGTGACCGAACCGACGTCATTGACGTCGTTTTATGTGTTGACGTTCGTCATGAAAAAATCAGCTGTACATTTTTCTACAGGAAAAAATGAGATGAAGACATTGCCGATATCGCCATCCTACCTCTTTATTTTAAGGAATAAAAGCAAAGAAATTGCAGAAATTTTCATCCGCAACAAGATGGTGTAAATTTTAATGTCATGCAGCCGAAAAAATAGGGTTGATTTCAAGCCAGAAAGTAAATGGAAATGACTGGAAATCACGAAGAAAAAAGAAACTTCGGTCACATCGATCGCAGCGCCACGTCGTGACGTTAGTTCGTCCGGTTCCTCATTAGCATCCAATTGAGTTTTTGGTTTCACTCTGTTTCAGTTCCGCCAACTGTACAGAAGATCTCAGGACGTACGGTAATAAGCCAGGGTAGTGACCTGTCTCTGACCTGTGTAGCCTACGGGATCCCATACCCCAACATCACATGGTATATGAATACGAAACAGCTCAAGCCTACGACGGACAAGCGGGTAACATTCCCTCACCGGAATGTCATCTTGATAAAGTTTGTAACCATGGCAAATGGCGGGAATTACAAATGTGTGGCGGAGAATATCCTTGGAAAGGCTGAGGCGCAAGCTGTGGTATATGTTAGAGGTGAGGCTTTCAATCCCCAGTTACAGGTGATGGGTGTGTTTGAAAAATTTTGCTAGATGGGTGTTCCTTAAGTTTTTGATTGCGGGATGATGTTTAGATTAGGTAGAGGGGAAACTTGACCTCTCCCAATGATAGTCTTCCTTCTTTCTTCAGATCTGCCAAGACCACCGATTCTCGCGATACCAAAACCGTTGTCAGTGAACTCGATCAAGCTAACATGGCGTCCAGTCACACAGGATACAAACAATAACGTCACATTCTGGGTTATTCAGTACCGGCTGAGGTAAGACACAAGCAATGACAGAAACTGGAATATTTTTGTGAATAGAGCACAAACAATACGAAATTCAGTGCAGACATCAGCAGAAAATCTTGCCTTTCGATCACTTTGAATCTTCCCCTCTCCTGTAACTTAAAAAAGAGTACTACCGGTAATCCCAGTTTCCTTATACTTCACTCCAGCATAGCACCTGACTTTCAAATCTATCAGAACAACATCCCAGTTTCCTTCAACGCATACGAAGTGGCCAATCTCAAACCTGCCACTAAGTATCACTTCCGTATGGCGGGTAGGAACGAGGTTGGTATAGGAGAGTACACGGGTGTCCTCAGCGCTACGACTTTTGAAACTGGTGAGTGTTGCCTCCGTTTAATCTTTGAAGTATTCTTTCAACTTTGACATTCGGATATTTTTGTACGCTGTAACACGTAGCCACGTGGGATTCCGTACAGTAACTTGTCCACCATCCAGTCTGGTGGTGTCACCCTTTTCCAACTTCTTGAATCTTTCAGCCCCCACTGCCCCCAGGAACCTCAAAGTCCTTTCAGTGGATGCTTCGAATGTGACGTTATCTTGGGAAAAACCGAGCAACCTGCAGGCGTATGATGTGACGGATTATGAAGTACACTACAGGAGATCAGACAGAATTGAACGTAGGTATCAGGGGAGGTGACATGTCAAAACAGGAATGAACTGACGAGAGGGGAGTGCATTGAGAGGGGAGTGCGTTGAGAATCAGACTCGAGAGCAAGAGGTTACGGGGTCGATTCTACCCGAGTCGCCACTCCGAACTCTCAACTGGTCTGAAAGGATCAAGTAATGCGCTGAATGACCTACTTTTCAGGATTCACCGTAGTTCAAGTCAACCCTGTCCAGCCAACACAGGTTCATACCGTCGATGACCTTCACCCTGACAGGCCATATCAGTTCAAGGTCAGAGCAGCGACGAGGGAGAATGACGTCAGACTTTGGGGAATGTTTAGTGAGACCGTCTCTGCTAATATGTCCATGGCAGGTGAGATACCCACTGTAATAGGGCCATTAGCGCTTAGCATTTAGGTTCACTGTCACGTAATTTGCAATAAATCTGTATTTATGACACTATTTTGGTCTTAATTCCAGAACCAACACTACCACCTCAAAAGGTCACCACAGCGGTGTTGTCAAGCACCTCCATCTCGTTGTCATGGCAACCCATCCCAGAAGAATCAGAGAATGGACCAATCTCACACTACAGGGTCCGCTACAAACTGACCAACATCCCTGGAAACAAAGAAATCATTGTGGCTTCCTCGGAGACAGTTGTCAACGTAACAAACCTGTTGCCATGGCGATATTATACTTTTATTGTTGCCGGGATGAATCCGATTGGTCATAGCCCGTATAGCGACCACGTAGTGGCCAGGACGCTTCCTGGAGTCCCGACTGGGAGCCCACAAGAGGTTCAACTTGTGGCCTTGTCTTCGACCAGTTTGTCAGTTAGTTGGAAGGTACGTCTCATGAACTTTTTATCTTTGGTGTTGTTATGTACTCACTCTCTAAGTCTCATAGGTGCTCGTCCACGTGAGAGTTTTGCCATCGAGCTGGCTCTCAATGGGCAATTCACCGTTGTTGGTTTCCTTATGGCTTGTGCAAAGACCAATAACATAAATGATTACCCATAGATTTCTACAGCTGAGTTGCCCATTGAGTAGCGACTCACCGGAGAAAAACCTCAAGTGGAGGCGTGCCTTGCATCTTAAACTTTAGACGTGTAGTTGATAGTTTTTGAGCTAAGTTTGTTAACTGAATCCTAACAAAGTAATCAATCAATCATCATTTCAATTTCATGATAATCCATCCACTGTTCTAAAACTGCTTGTCGATCATCTCTCTCAAAGGCTGTGGACGCTAACAAACAGAACAGCGCCATCTTTGGCTATATTTTACACTATCGGGACACGCTTGCTAATCAGGCTGCAGAGCTAACGGTGAACGGTTCAGATACACTTTCTGCTAACATCAGGTAACCATGGTAACATAACATCTTCTGTCACCGTAGCAACCCTCCATCTTTCCACCAACACCANATCGAGAGACTGTTCATAGCTACATGCTACATGTAGTTGCTGTTTAAATGTCCCTGCACGCATGTCACTTTGGTAACTTCAGTAACAACTTGTAGGACTACTTGTTTGCAAAATCCTGGAGTAATCAGTGGTTCTCAGCGCTCGCTCCCTCTGTCACAAATTTAATTGGCCCCACTACTGTACACAGGTCTGAATGCTTAGGCCAATGCTTATGTCTTCACAATGCCTGCTTCTTGTTTGTACCTTGCATGTACTTTCATAGAAGTGTAGTATCATACCAATTAGAGTCAAGTCATAGACCTGAGGCAGTGTCACCTTTGGTTTACAGTACAGTATATTGGAGTCTGAAAGTTCCCTGTCTGCAGAAGTCCTTGGAAAATTGGACATTAGCAATGCTTTTGATGAAAACTTAGAACATTGTCAGTCAATCCTCAAAGACCAAATGCATCATCTGACGATGTCTGGTTCACCAGAACTCAAGGAAGAGGACTTGAAATATTTGCTCCAAACTGAATGTTTCACTCAATATTATTCATTTCCAGTGGTTTGGAGCCATGGAGGGAATACTCCGTCAGGATTCAGGCGTTCACGACGCAGGTTGAAAACGGACGTGGCCCACTCAGTGAGGAGAAAAAACTAAGAACTAAACCTGGACGTAAGTTGTTGTAAAATGATATACCGGTCGTAATTTCTGAAATTACATTAGTTGGGGGGGGGGTGCTGAAGAATGCCCATAGAGAGCCAACTTGTGTGAGAATCTCATGTGGAACAGCCTCTTCGGTTACTGCTCACTGCTAGATAACCACACTATCATTTGTTTTCAGTTCCTGGGAAGATTAGGAACATCAAGATCATACCAAGTGCTAACTCCGCCATGGTGGTATGGGACGCCCCGCTGAGGCCAAATGGTGTCATTGCGATGTACACAGTGACATATTCATTGATCGGCCGAGCCAAGACCACAGAAAGCAGCACATCGGCACTTACAAGCGGCAAGAATGATGCGGTATCAGGGGCTGCTATCACTGAAGACATCACGACTACTCAAGAAGCTGACAGTTCTCCAACTCTTACAACTGGAGCTGGTAGCACAACCAAAGAATCAAAGTCTGGTAAGTGCCATCCACTAAACTGAAGGCTGCTATAGACAAATCCCTAATTGACGTAAACGAGAAAGATCTGCACACTTTCGCCAAAATCGCAAACAAAACCTCGGTCTGAAACTGAATAACGTGATGCAGAGAACCCCACGACAATGACGTCGAAGGCGTTGCGTCAGAGTTGACCATTGCTGAATCATGGATTGCGTCATATTGTGTGGGTTCAGATCAAGGTTCTGTTTGCAATTTCGGCGGAAGTGCGCAGATCTGGGAATTCGAGAATCGTCTATACCACAGCAGATTGGAACACAGTACTAGAAAGCATTCCATATGTGCATCTCATGCACTAATAGACATCAATATGCGTGATTGTCTTTCACCTGGCACAGCTGGATTGATATTGATCTGTAGACAGACACTACAGTACCTTATACAAGTTTCTACTCAGGATTTACAGGTGGCGACCTCAAACTCATAGGTCTCAAAGTTTAGATACAATATATGATATAACTGAGGTGGTGTAGTGGTTTGGGCCTCTGACTAGCAGTCAGAGGATTCCGGGTTCGAATCCCACTGGGCGTGAGACTTTGGGCAAGTCTCTTTGCCTCTAAAAAATAAAGTATTTGTTTCTTGTCCGGGCCCGCGTCATTCCCAGACCCTCCGCATCGAAAATTTTTTTTCTCACCAATTTCAAATTTTCCTACTTTGCTTACGCAGCGCCTTCTATACAATGCACAGAAATGCTTCATCACTTGAAATCATCTTTATTTTTCATGAAATCTGTGCTTTAAACATGTAGAGAGATAGTTTGCTGGTGGTACTTCCCCCCATCCATGAAGAAAACGGAAAAATTTATTTGAAAATAAAAAAAAAATTCGCATGCCCGCATCAATTTTTGCTGAGTTGCTGGACAAGAAACAGACAATATTTTTTTTTGGCCTAAACCTCAAGCTCCCATGAAAGAATAGAAACAGGTGCACTGAAGATAAAAATGAACACATCAGACGTACTAAGTGAAATCGATGATTATAGAATAAAACATGTAGCACCGTGAGTGGCAAAAAGAGATGGAGATTGGCTTTCAATGGACCGGATGTATGCCAAGACCAATAACACCAACAACTACCAGTACCCATAGTTAAATTGCCCATAGAGAGTAAACAATCCATGTGAAAAAACTCTCACATGGAAGAGCATCGTTAAGCTTGGAATCACCCGCAGTGTCTCGACTAATTACACTAGTAATTGTCACCAGAGGAAAACTTCTTTAGAAAGTTGATGGCAGGTCACCAATCAGTGAAAGGTCAATTACATCATCCTGGTGACGGTCGGTCAAAAACTGTCATAAACAAAAGGCCATACAAAAATGTCAGTGTGTCTTAAGTTTGGTTAGATCTGGGTCAGATTGTGGCATTACGTCAGAGATGACTGTCTGTTATCACCCGTCCACTACTCGGACATTTTGATTGTTAGCCGAGTCCTTTTACGATGTTTTTTCTGAGTGATGACTCACTTTCAATTGTCTCTGTGGTTGGGTGTAGACGGGCGTGCATGTAGATGATTCACATTTGTTCTCTGCAAGAATGGTGCTACAGTTTCACACAGAAGGTAATCCCACATTTCCATTTTCTCCCAGAAAATAGAATGGTCATCATTGGAGCCTGCAGTTGTCAGTTCGGTTACAATAGATGGCAACAGGTGGTGTCCATTTCTGTAGCTTGCCTGTCTTATTCTTTTTCTTATGGGACAGTATCACTAGCAGGCCTACATTGCCTGATGATTCTGAATGCATCCATTGCAGCTGTGGGTCAACTGATGACACATGGCAGACTCACCACTACAGATTCTGTCCCAGCTTGTGACTGACTTTGTGTAGAATCTCATTGATGTTATGCCAGCCAGTACAAAGGTGATGTAAGCCTCAGATGTTGTATAGATTTGGTGCCCTTTGTCGTAATAATTAAAGTCAGATTCAAGTGACATTGAGGACTTTCAAAAGGGCCTCACACAATCATGTAGCCAAAGATTGCAGCTGGCCCGCCAAACTCTGGTGATGCATATCAGGTCAACTTAACTCAGGACTTGCCAGTTACAATGTAGGTCTAAGAAGTGATGTCATAAGACTCCACTTTGATTTCACTCACTATGGTGAGCTCTATTGGCCTTTAGTCACCAACTGTTCTGAGCCGATATTGAGCAGCTGAATGGCCATCCCAACATGGATGGTGTCAGTGGTGAGTCGTCTCATCCCAGGTGAGCACAAGGGCCGTGGACCACTTCAGATTCATCACCCACTCAGTGAACCACACCAACAATTTCTATTAAATGACATCATTATTTAAGGATTGTGTTTCTGTGGTAACCCATACTAACCCATCTTTTCCAGCAGCCCCAGCCCCAGCCCCAGATTCCACTGATGAAACATCGACAGCTCCTGCAACTGTCTCTGAAGGTTCAGAAATTATCCCTCAACATATTCTTGATGTTGAACGTTTTGTCAGTCACACTTCTGGTTGATTACTTGGAAGATATTACAAATCTTTTCTGGTCAAGAGACTGCAGACTCATGATTCCAAAGATTACCTCCCAAAAAGACTATCAGCATGGTAATAGACGATATCACTCCAAAAGAGCGCAGCAGCTGACGGGTAACTACAGCGTCACGACGTCCCGTACTTATTCCATGACATCTTGACTTGAGACAACGTCATGATCGCTGAAAACAAGTGGAGGTTTTTCAAGTGACGTCATGGCATCCGCGTTCAGAATGGGGCACGGGACGTTGTGACGCTGAAGGCCTAGCTAGCTACCCGTCAGGTGCTGCGCTCTATTGGAGTGATAGAGTCTATATTGCTTAGTCAATGGACACTTGTTGTTAGTTCATCATGGGGAAGACCATGCAGTATTGGTCGCTTAGATACTGACGGCCAGAAAAAGTCGAAAATGTCTTCTAAGTGTCATCCCTAATTGTGTACATGTGATTTAGTTAACTTTAAAAAACTCTTAAAAAGATCTTTAATTAATGTGTTATTTACACAAACATCTTTTTGTCATGTTCTCTTTGTATGGACTGTACCGGTACACATCTACACTCTTCCTAACATGTACTCTCTCAGTTCTTTTGACATCTACATGTACTTTCTTTCTTATTCCACTTAGCTCATCCCATCCTCTTCCGTTCTCGACGGCTACACTAATCACCTCGGTACAAACACTGACCTTAAGATGCAAGACATTCTAACAAGAAACAATGCATAATTCACATGTACCTAGATATCACAAGTCGTGACATAGATAGGCCTACCAGTTTCAACACTGCCATCACGCAGTACCTCTACCGGTAGTCATCTATTCATATTCTTGGGAATCAGTTGTTTTTGTGCCGTTTTAAGAAATAAACTCACAATGTCATGTCTTGTATGTTCACATCCAAGATATTTTTGTAAGTACCAGTAGGCAAAATTTTAGTTCAAGCTTTACTCATTTACCCGTACTACTTTCATTCACAATGTATGTTACAAGAGGCCAATAGACCTTTAACCAGCCAATGTCAAGTACTAGGCATCATCACAAGTACCCTTAAGGTATAGCACACTAGGCCTATTGAATCACAACGGTAAGACACCTCTTATCCTACATAATCCACACAATATATGTATTAATGTTATAAAAACAGTCAAGCTTTGTATTCGGGACCTCAGAAGTTCAGTAGGCCTGGATTTTCTAAACGTGTTGTGGATAATTGTCCTTCGTGAAGTTTTGGGAATAACTCCATCCATATTTTGTGAATCTTTGCAATGTGAAACTGATTTGGAATCTTCCATGACTGGTCAGGCTTCCTTCTGCTATCCCAATCCCAATTTTCTACAGTAAGATACACACTGGAATGACCGGGGACCAGTCTACTAGGCTGTCATTCTCATCTTCATCCTTTCCACATCTTAGTTCCAACAGTCACTCATGGCAACACAATGATGATCAGCAACAAGACCACAATCCTGAATATTTGTGCTTTATCTCCACAAAAATCAGGATAACAAAATCTTTAAGGGTTGATTTAAGACCCTTAAAGACCCTTGAATTGAAATCTAACTTTATTCTCCCCTTTTTCAGTGCCCACTGGTGTCCTGTCCACTCCTCCCCCGACAAAGTCTCCAGGACCAGAGTATCTGCCATTTGGGATCCGGCAGGAGCATCTGGCTTATTTCATTGGTGGATGCGTTGCCGTAGTAACCATAATTATCATACTGATTGTCGTCTGTGTCCTGTGTTTTGTCAGACGAAAAAGACAGAAGGAGACACTGAGGAGATTCTGTGAGTATTTAAGACAGCCTCAGGTGAGGATACAAGGGGGGCGCACCCGGCGCACGCCCCCCCCCTTCCGGCCGACAAATCTTTAAAATTGACCGTGAAATTCTGAAATTTGGAGCAAATCATTGAAATTGACCGCAGATTTCAATGTATCTAGCACGGTGCGCCCCCTCTTTCCCGAAATCCTGGATCCGTCCCTGGGCCTTGAGGTCACAAAACAATAGAAACACAACAGAGAAGTTATTGCTTCAGGGGAGTTTTTCTGATACAACCTGTATAGTGATTACTTATTTTGTATATGATGTCCCCATTCAACCTGCTATATTTACTATAAATAGGCCTATTCAAACTCATTTTATTTTATCAATAAAAGCAGGAAGAAAAATTGATATGCCTGTAGGCCAGAGTATTTGACACAGATTTCTGCCTAGGCCCACATTGGCCTTCCTCAATTTGGAAATCATTAGTCTGATCATTGAGCAGACATGTCTGCATGGTTTGATATCCATTCTTATCTCAATGCGGTCGACATGATGTCTTTATTTCCCAATGAATTTCTTCCTTCTTAAGTTCAACTCAAGTGGAGGGTATGGAGTTAGTGGCTTGCAGGGAAACTAGGCCTAGAGCAAATGCAGGTAAAGTCAGCGTAGGATCTGCTAGGAAGACTCAAACCACTGACTTCTGTATGCAGTAGCACCAATTTACTGCATCGCAGGAGCTTCAAATGGACCCCAGTCTCTCCAGAAACCTTTCTGGGGAACTCAAGGAGCAGCTCATTCAGTGCATCACTTGATCCTTCAGCCCGGAGTGGGGATGTGACCGGGTATCAAACCTACATCCTCCCGGTCACGAGTCTGATGTGTTAGTGTTACCAATGCGTCACCACGCTCCCTGCAAAGTTTATGTGATTGTGAGTTCCGTAACTCTCTCGTTGGTTCTTTCCAGTTGTGCCACCAGCAGCCAGTTCTACGGGCGAGAAGGCACCACCAAGTCTGACAGAAGCGAGTGAACAACCCACCACTGGGTGAGTATCGACTGTGCAATTGTATCTATTGAATTGAATCCGTCCAACCACTGTGCAACTCCTCCTGGTGTTGAATTATACGAAGAATGATATCCTGATTCTAGGACATCTTGTGAACAATTCACTGGAGTGTTACTCTATTTCAGGGAATTAAAAAGTCAGAAAGGGACAAAGTCTTCAAATGTGAGTTTCGACCCAAATCCTCAGATCCACTCGCCAGATACGAGCTCCGAGTGTCAGTCCACGCATTCAGGCAGCGTGAGAATGACGACCGAAACAAGACAACCAATCAGTGGCTTTTCTACACCGTCATGTGACCAGTCGCACTCGGAGACCTCACTGTCGGGATTTGATCTGATCCCGAATCTATCAACAATTGAAGGTAAGCGTTGGGTTCATTTCACGCCATTTCATTTTACTCTCGTTTACATGAGAGTTTCCACATGTGTGAGTTGATTCTCTATGGGCAACTTGGCCAGAGAAAACTATGGCAGTCATGTTGTTGTCTTGTCTTGGAAACCAACAATGGTGAATAGGCCAAAGCGAACCAACTTGCTCAAGGAAATTCACATGGAGGCATGCCGTTACTCAAGTATGGCATTTCAACGAGCTCAAATTCAAGCCTAGAGTTCAAGTCTGAATCCTTTATATCATATACAAGCCGGGGTTTTAGCGGTGATAAACAACAGCAGACGGGTCATTTGTGGAGATTTTTTCCTTCGGATTCATTCTCAACCTCCATTGCAGGTGTGGAAAACCCTGGGTACCAGGTCAACCAAACAGACAGCGACTCAGACAACACGAAAATCAGTAACCTGCCGTTAGCGTCATCGACACAATATTACCCATCTGGACGGGTAAGTATCTGATTAAAGACGGCTTTAGTTTCTGTTCAGATGTTGCTATAGCGTCACAAGTTTTATTATGAACTGATGTGGTTGATGTAGGCCATGGCGGGCCTCTGATTTCCTCCTACGGAGAAATCAATCAAGTTAATGTGAACGTAGAATCTCACCAATTCAACACAGTTTTATTTATGTCTACAGTATAAGAAACTGGAATAAGGTTTGTAACTGTGCTCCGATTTTTGTGCATCCCCTCACCAAACCACTTGTTTTCTCCTGCTGCTCATTTATTTGGAGTTTCCGTGTTTCGAATATTGAATATTGTGGCTTACTCTCTCGTCCCATGTGGCTACAATTCCAAGAGACTATACCCAACCTCCCGAGTTATTTTTGTTCAATCAGTAAAGAAGTTTTGACTTTGCTTGTTGTTTTAGTATAGGCCTACTTTACTCTTCAACCTTGTCAGAGCACTGTGAACTAAATGGACTGCAACATGCATTTTACAATGTGCTAAAGACTAAAGGCATCAGTAAGAAGTTCAGGGACGAGGACCAGGGAGCAGAATGGCAATTTGAAGAAATTTTCTCAAAGTCCCCCATTCCTTATGACCTGGCGCCATGGAATGAGCATGTTTTATTTAATGGTGATTCACTCCTCACAGAGAGCATTGAATGACTGTTTTGAAAATGGTGTGAATTCTACTTCTCATCACTACTGATGTTATATCATCATGCATGATGTCATCATTATGACCTTGACTCTTGCAATAAACACAAGAAATCCATCCAATCGCTTGGGCCTAGATTCTATACTGGATGTGTATTGTCACCACATTTCACGACACCGAGCCAAATTCAGGTCTTGCAGGCACCCTTGCAGGTACAAGTTTTTCTGGATGAATTAGCTCTCCATGGGCTCTCAGCTGCAGAAAACTTAGGCAGTCATTTTGTGCCTTGGCGTCAGTAAGCCCCCACAGAATCCAATAATGATCAGTAGGAGCAGTGTATCAATGTGCTTATTGCCAAAAGATGGCAGCAAAGTTCTAGTCGACCAATACCGGTACAAAAGAAAATCCTCCTGACTGGTACTCAGTCAACCATGAATGGGTCCACTAGGCATTAGATCGTAGTGACACCTATTGTTGAACTGACTGACAGCTCCTATTGCCCATTGAGAGCCAACTCGCAGGAGAAGGTCCCACGTGGAGGAGAATCTTCTGATTGACGGAACGACCACTCGATGAATCCTAGATGACCTTGACCTCAATTGACCTTGACCTCAATTGATTTTGATTCTTTTCAGCGTCAAGAGCCCGTCGTTTCCAAGCGCCAAACCAATCAGATGAAGCGACAGAGTGCGCAAGTCATCGCTATGCAACGTGAACGACAATCGACGGTAATCGACCCTGATGAAATCGACCTGCTTGCTCATGAGTCCGTCATCGTGTACGATGAACGAACCGCCCTCTAGCGGCACACACGAAGACACTGAGAATTTCCTCTTTGATGGCATTTTAGAATAAGCAATATGTTTTGTGCAATAAGATGAAGACATTGATAGAGACAATGGACTGAAAACACAGGATGCATGGAAAAGTCTGTGGACGATTGAAAGTTGTCAGCTGAATGAAGTCGGACCGCTACTGTCCCATGTCGTCATGGAGACATCTTTGGGGGTTTCACTGGTTTTGGAAAGACATGAAATGTACTTTTATGAGTGTGGAATTGACGAACAGGCCACAACGTTAAAGGGTAGTGTTCATTTGGAAAACAGATCTGATTACATACCGGTAGTTTTATAACATTTACAGGTAGAAGATTATTTCTTCCTAGTGAGTACTTATGGAATAGGGGCGTAGCTAGCTTTTATGGCCCAAGGTGCAAAATTGATAGAACCTGTAGGGCGAAGTCGGAGGGGGTCCTCCCCAAGGAAAAAATTGAAAATCCACATCCTCTCAGATGGATTTCCCGACATCTGACACCACAATAACTTGGCTTCAAGAGGGAAAATGACCTTTTAGAGGAAAAATTTGCTTTGTCCCTTTTTGATCTTGGGGGGGGGGGGCACTAGCTACGTCCCTGTAGAACTTGAACAAACCTGTGCTCTGTGTAGTGTATGTATCAGGAGGATATTTATCTTTGATTAGGGTTTTGGTAGGGGAACAATCAGTAAGAAATGGCTTGAAGAATTCAATGTGATATTATCTTTTACTGTAAGCTTTGATAGGAGTGTTGCAAACGGCATTCCAATGCCAGCAAGTTGTTCTCGATAGATGATTCTCAAATTCGCAGATCTGTGCACTTCCGCCGAAATCTCAACTAGAACCTTAATCTGAAACCAGCTGATGATGTGATGCGATCCATGATTCAGCAATGGTCGAGTCTGACGCAACGTCTTCGACGTCACTGTCATGGGGTTGTCAGCGTTTACTACGTCATTCAGTTTCAAACTGAGGTTATGGTTGAGATTTTGGCGGAAGTGCGCATCTTTGTTGTTTACGTCAATTAGAGAACGGTCTATTGAATTTTATGTCGCTACTGAAACTATTCTGCCATGTACAAAGTGATGGCTGCTCTGGCCAGAGTTCACAAGATGGAATTTATTGATACGAAAAAAGCACAGCAAATTGGGCATCAATAAACAGCGAACTGGGCGAACTGAGCGAACTCGGCGAACTCTGATCGAGTAGTTGTGCCCATACTNGTTTTATGGTGGGTTCCGCTGATGAGACTACATCACGTAAACCCTGGGTTTTTTATTTGGCCAACTTTTCAAGGTCACAGAGGTCAAAGTTCAAAATCCAATGTTTGGTGGCACATTTCGTGGCTATTTGACATAGAGGGTTTTGATTTGGCATGAACATATATCTAGGCACCGTCTACAAGTGCACCAAATTTTGACCCAATCGGACTTCAAATATGGCCGCTAAGGAGCCATCTTCACCATAGACTTATCACAGAGGTGAGCACAATGGCCCTGGCCATTTCATTAATTTACATTATAATTTCGTCCTATACATTTACCTTTCACCCTATTCCATTATGCAGCATATAAATATATTCAAGTCATATAAATATATTTAAAATTCATTCTCTAAAATAATAATCTTCTGTTATTTTGTCTATTGTCACCACACTGACCCCAGAGTCATGGTTCAATTGATAGGCCCCTATAAGTCCAGAGGACGCCACTGTAATGTCTTCTGACTGGGCCACGCCTACATAAGGCCAAAAAAATGAACATTCTGTTTCTGGTTACCACGCGCATCGGCTCTATCCCCTGTGTGTCAAGATATGTTTATTCTTCATTTTGAACAAAATTTGTAGCAATTTTGAACTTTGAAAATGCAAGGGTGAGGGAATCACCATAAAAATTTCTTATACCCTGCGCCATCTGGTGTAAACAAAATATCTACTTCCACAATGGTGACCGATAGACAATAGCAGTGTCAACGTCAAACGTATAAAGGCCTCCAACAGAGAAATAGAATACATTTTATGAAATAAAAAACTTGTAAAAAAATAAAAAACTGCATCACCGCATCAGTTTTCTTCTGATCATGAAACCAGAAACAGAACATTTCTTTTTTGGCCTAATATAGATATACACCTCCTCTACATGAAGTATTCGCGCAGCACACGTGGGCGGCTGAGGACTAGTAGTCTTCTGCGTCTGGCCCGCTGTACCCCCCCCCCCCCCCC
>NMRB01002493.1:33599-67760 GCA_002633025.1 Notospermus geniculatus
AGGTCAAAAACAGCGATTTTCATCAAAACGACCCCAACAGCCAAGGGGTGGTATAATTGAAAACGACCCCGACAGCCAAGGGGTGGTATAATGGAAAACGACCCCGACAGCCAAAGGGTTAAAGCCTCACTGTATTGAATTTTACGACATTTTCAAAGTGTTAGGACTGTGCAGTTGGAGGTCTCATAGCCTCGTGATGGTCCCCAAAATGCTTGCCTGATACGTACTTCAAAGAATCAAGGCCTAGTTTTCAGCACACAATGAAAAAACTGCAGGCAGAGCTCTAATGCATAGAGTATAGTACATTTTACACTACACTAACGTCGGAGGACGTAAGCAATTTCTGAATTCAATACAGTGAGGCTTTAAGTCCATTACAGCGGAGCCATTGTTCGGGTTTGCCTCCCAGAAGCTTGACTAGAACTTTTTCTCCAAAGTTCTCAATAGGAGATGTCAGTCAGTTGACCAATAGGAGTCACTACCGCCCAATTCAATGCCTAGCGGACCCATTCATGGTTGACTGAGCACCAATCAGGAGGATTTTCTATTCTATTGGTCCGTTAGAACTTTGCTGCCGCCTTTTGGCGATAAGCGCAGCTGACTGCTCCTATTGCCTCAGGAGTGTCCAATTTTGCAGAATTGTTTAGCACTTTTAATAAGCACAGAATCCCTTCGCAGTTTGAAAACTGTTTTTTGCCTACTTCATGAATACGAGAAACTGTATCACAGTTTATCTGTCCACACAGTCCCCCCCCCCCCAAAAAAAAATTGCCAGCAATGAAGTATCACTCTCAAAGGACATATCTCCAAGTAATGATATGGATGAGAGTTGCCATGAAGGGAGAAGATCGGGGATGGATTCTTGGTTCACTGTTTTTAAACCATGAATGACAGATGAGATGCCAGCACCCGAAAAGCCAAAGATAATCCACTGCAACTGCACAACTGGATGTAACACAAATAGATGCAGTTACAGAAAGTATGGCCTTCCTTGCAGCAAAGCATGTGGTCCATGTTAGCTGACTGACTGTAGCAACCTTTCAGAATTTACTGATGATGATGACTGTGACGAAAACAAGAGAAACTGAGGTATACGGTAAAATAACTGTAATAGTCGCATTCTGACGTCATGGAGACGTCATGCAACAATGAACCCTTGTCGTTAGAAGGTTTCAGATGGCTTTCCTACAAATGATCAACTCATTTGTGGTGATTAATTGGCCCATGTTTTGCCTACTTAAAAAAATGACGATGATTACGTCATAATGACGTCAGTTTGACGTCATAGGGACGTCAATCAGCAATTCAATCATCATATCTGGAATCGCTGTGGCCACTTTTGTATTAGTGAATAATACATTTATAGGGGTTAAAATGAACCCTTTTCGAGATAGCTGTACATTCATCATTTTACCGTAATACATTAATTAGGGACATTTTTGGGGGTGGGGTCATTCGGTGCTTTCTGATTGGCCAATTTTGGTAAACTTTTAGTATGTTGTTCAGGGCCTATGACTGAACACAAAATAAGTGAAAAACCTTTTGTTGCAATTTCTTTAGGGTTCGGCCAATTTTTACCTTAGATTTACCAGCCTATTTCACCTCGGACACAAGTGCAAGGCAGCCATATTGTTTATCAACAAACCCACGTGACCGACCGTGGGACTATTTTGGCAGAATTTTGGCCTGTTAAGGTGTTCAAACTTATTTGCTGGATAACTTGAGGGATATTATTTATAAACTTACCGGTATCTCATCCAATCTGCCAATTATTGATCAATAACGCAACGTTTTGTGTGACCTATTTCGTTCATGCGCAGGGTGTGATGAGGCGAACCGCATTTGAACTCTCACAAACGGGCAGCAATCCTTGCGCATTCAAGATGGCTGCCTTGGAATTGTGTCCGAGGGGAAATGCGACCGTACGGAAATTGCCGAGCAGTTGCCTTCGGAAGTTCCGAATGGCACTTTTTGTGTTTTCAGTTTTGGCCACCTAGTGGCCAAGCCAAGAATCGAATCGGACCGAAACTTGGTGCCACCTTGGAGGAATTATAATTCCTCCAAGGTGCCACAGGTCATCTGACCTAGGGGTATATATGTACAAAGTTTCAGGTCAATAGCCCCAGCGGTTACGAAATGTGCCCTGCTAACGGACGACGACGACGACGGACGCTGCACCATCGTAATAGCTCACCAGGTGAGGTAAAAATATAAAAAGATTCATCGGAATTTTGGAGGCTCGGTCACGTGCAAGTGATGGCGTAGCATCCGCCTACTCTGGGTTGTCGGAGACGCGTCAATCAATTCTCGTCCCCACTAGCCAACTGTGCTATCTTTACTTTGTTTTTACGCGCCCGGAGGAGGCCCTGGACGGGAACGAGGTTGGCATCAATCACCCAGTGAGGTAAAAATATAAAAAGATTCATCGGAATTTTGGAGGCTCGGTCACGTGCAAGTGATGGCGTAGCATCCGCCTACTCTGGGAGACTACACGTCAATCAATCCTCGTCCCCACTAGCCAAATGTGCTATCTTTACTTTGTTTTTACGCGCCCGGAGGAGGCCCTGGATGGGAACGAGGTTGGCATCAATCACCCCATGTGTGGTCCTCTGGGCGGCTATTTAAATCGATAACGCACGTGGCTCCATTCAATTACAAGATGACACGCATAGGACTTGTTCTGTTTGTGCTTGGCTGTCTGGGCCTTACTCTGTCTGGGCCTTACTCTCATGCAGCATGTCATGTATCTGACAAAAATTACGCAGCGAAAAATTACAAATGCGGACAAATGCGAGGACAAATGCGGAACATCAGCAGCGATGTGAGATGGATAAAAGGAAATGTACTGAAAATATGGAAATTCTTAAAGAAACGTAAGTTCTTTAAAGTTTTCTCTTTTTTTAAAATCGGGTACGACGTAATGGGGAACCCGCATGACTGCAGATGGCGCTGTCAGTATAAGACCCGAATGACGTACCGACGTCACTTTTTTAGCTGTTGACGTCACGTCGTCAAAGCATGTGTACATTTTTCTACACAATTTTCCGTGGAAATTTCCCCAAAAGACGTTGTCAGTATTGGCATCCTGTGGCATTTCTGACGAAACAAAGCAGTTATATATGGAGAACTTTGAACATGAAACAGGGCCGTGTAATTTAAACAAAATCGAACCAAACAGAGTGGTTTATTGGGGGGCAAGAAGTCAATGGAAATACTGTTAGAAAATAGGACTTCCGGGTCTTACACTGACAGCGCCACGTCGTGGTGTAGTTCTGCGGGTTCCTCATTGTAGGCCTATGGCAAAAGGGCCCGCATCAATTCTACGGTTTCAAAGTGGTGGTGAATCGATCCGTTCCAGGTTTTGCACTCTCCAAATCATTTGCCAGCAACATCACCCATTTTCTACCCAAACACTTGTCATATGCAATGCATAAGTCATGTACCATGTGTACTTACCGTACATCACTGTAGGCCCTACATAATACAAACAATGCTTCATATACCATATGGCAGCCATATTTGCATCATGTGACTGCTACATTATTGTCATTCATTCATAGCGCGTCGATTCGGCCTGTCGCAACGTTCTGCGACCAGTAAAGCGAGATTTCACGAGATTTGGTCGAGTGGTGTCAGTCGCTCCCATTCGGAACTTCCGAAGGCAACTGCTCGGCAATTTCCGTGACGACTCGCATTTCCCCTCGGACACAATTCCAAGGCAGCCATCTTGAACGCGCAACGATTGCTGCCCGTTTGTGAGAGTTTAGATGCGGTCGCCTCATCACACCTGCGCATGAACTAAATAGGTCACATAAAAACATTGCGTTATTGATCAATAATTGGCAGATTGGGTGAGATACCGGTAAGTTTATATGTAATATGCCTCAACTTATCGAGCAAGTACGGTTGAACATCTTAACGGGCCAAAATTCGGCGAAAATAGTCCTACGGCGGTCACGTGGGTTTGATGATAAACAACATGGCTGCCTTGGACTTGTGTCCGAGGTGAAATGCGCCGCCCAGTGACAGATAGCAGTTCGCCTCAGGTAGTTCCGAATGAGTCGCTCCGCGGGAAGCTACTCCAGCGCCGCGCGTGGCGACTGACTGAGTGAGTCTATTAGCCCACTGAAGCACATTTTGGTTCCCGAAGCCACCGCTAGGGCTAGAAGGCTTCGGCTCTGGCTGCCATTTTCGCGACAAAAATTTGTCGCGGATCTCAGTGCGCATGCGTGGATACCGTTATGTTGACATCCCGGGTTATTTTTAGAATGGAATGCCGGTAACCACGTGGGTGCTAATGTGATTGAACACGCCGAATCGTGCGAAATGGCAACACCGAGGAAGTTTCTGTTGATGAGAAAGTTGGTATGTGTTGCCGATCTGTAACAAAAAGTCAAAATAATCGCCGTTTTGTAGACCGGAGGAGAATGAAATTTTACCAGAAAATGGACCGTTACAGTGACGTCAGCAACAAAATGGCAGCCAGAGCCGAAGCCTTCTAGCCCTAGCGGTGGCTTCGGGAACCAAAATGACTGAAGCAGGCTTCATGCTCACGCGAGGAACGAATGTCGACTGCAAGGTGGTCTACTGGAGGCGTGAAATATCCTATACGCATGCGCATGACTCATCGATTTGCATCGCCGTCTGTCGCCGGGTGCTTGGAACTACAAATAAACACGGGGATTTCGCGGTTACACTACATAAAATCCCCGTGTCTAAATAGCCCCGGCGTTGCCCCTTCGAGATCGCTGGGGCTAATAAGCACGGGGATTTCAGACACGGGTCTATTTAGACTCGGCGATTTATAGGTGTAACCGCAAAATCCCCGGGGAAAGCACGGGGATTTATGTAGTGTAACCACAGCTCATGTTAAGTTGTTCAATATTATCTTAGTTTCTGGCATTGTACCCTCACAGTGGGCGGTTGGGAAAATAATGCCACTGTTCAAGAATAAAGGTAACAAAACTGACCCCGATAATTATCGAGGAATTACCATATTAAGCTGTTTTGGTAAACTCTTCACCTCAATTTTGAATGCAAGGTTAAACTCCTTTGCTAGTGAATGTAAGCTTATAGGTAACGAGCAGGCTGGTTTTCGTTCAGGCTTTTCAACTGTTGACCACATCTTCACCATTAAATGTTTGCTGGATATATACCTTGCTAAGGGTATGAAACTTTTTTGTGCTTTCATCGACTATAAAAAGGCCTTTGACACGGTCTGGCAAGCCGGTTTATGGCAAAAGTTAATCAAGTGTAATATCACAGGCAATGTGCTCAAAGTTATAGTCAACATGTACAGTTCAGCTAAGTCCTGTGTTGATGTCATGTCAATGGCAATCAGTCGGATTACTTTGCATGCTCTGTAGGGGTTAGACAAGGTGAAAACCTGTCGCCTTTCCTGTTCGCATTATACTTGAACGACCTACAAGATTTTCTTCAAGAATCTGGTTTTGAAGGATTGAAGCACCTTCACCTATCTTGTACCTGTGACTATGTAAAAAACTTAGGACGCATGCTCAAACTGTTTGTATTATTATATGCTGACGACACAGTAATTCTATCGGACTCTCATGAGGGCCTTCAGAAGGGCCTGTCGTCATTAGTCCATTTTTGCTCTCGATGGAAAATGTCAGTTAATAGTTCTAAGACTAAAGTGCTCGTATTTTCTCGGGGTAAGACCAGGAAGCCAATGGGTGACTTCTTTCTCGGTGATGCAAAACTTGAAGTAGTTCAGAGTTACTCCTACCTGGGGATAATCTTTAACTATAATGGGAAATTCACATTAGCCAGGAAGAAAATTTATGACCAGGCCAATAAAGCAATGTTTGGGGTCATCAGTCACTGCAGAAAACTTAATCTGCCTCTCAACATTGCACTTGAGCTGTTTGATCGTATGATTGTCCCAATATTATTGTACAGCTCTGAAGTCTGGGGTCCAGAGGAATTAAGTCTTGTAGAGAAATTACATGTTAGATTTATCAAATTCTTGCTCCGTGTTAGCAAATACACGCCCAGCTATATTATCTATGGAGAAACTGGTCGTTTCCCACTAGAAGTGCTAGTAAAGGTTAGGTTGGTTAACTATTGGAACAAACTTTTATCTGAAGATGACAGTAAATGGAATAAGTCACTTTTTTGTATTGTAAGAGAATTACACGAGAAGGGTTATATCAAGAGCATTTGGGTAGATAAGGTGAAAAGTATTCTTAATGAGTGTGGTTTTACCCAACTATGGTTAGACCAAGTACATGTAAATGAAGAATGGCTCAAACACAGTGTGCAGAGAAGATTAGAAGATCAATTCCGCCAAAACTGGAGGGCGGAGATTGACCGAAATGACAAGTATTGTATTTATCGTTTATTTGCTCAACACAAGTTTCAACAATACCACTTGTCTTTACCCTCTCATCTGTATGTTGCATTTTGTAAATTTAGATTAGGGAACACTCATTTCCCGGCTGTAAAAGGTAGAAATTACAACTCGCCTACAGAGGACTGGAATTGCAAATTTTGTGATTATTGTAATTATAGCAGATGAATTTCATTATCTCTTAATGTGCCCCTTTTTCAAGGAATCTAGAAAGAAATACCTGGGTAATTACTTTTGTCATCATGCCAACACCCTTAAGTTTGAAGCAGCCCTTAATGCCTCAAGTAGAAAGAAACTTGTAAATGTTGCCCAGTTCTGCTCTATCTTGATCAAAACTGTTCAAAGGTCAAAATAACTCCACAACCTACTAGTATAGCATAGTCTGATGTCTCTACTCCCCTGTACATACTCTTGTAGTTTTAAAATTCAAGTTAATTTTGTCTCATCTTGTCTGTATTTTTCTAGTCTAAATTACTTTTGTCATCATGCCAACACCCTTAAGTTTGAAGCAGCCCTTAATGCCTCAAGTAGAAAGAAACTTGTTAATGTTGCCCAGTTCTGTTCTATCTTGATCAAAACTGTTCAAAGGTCAAAATAACTCCACAACCTACTATAGTCATGTACCATAAATTGCGGACCATGTTTACATGGCGTCAGTGACGTCGCAATGCATCAGCATGTGTTGGATGCACTACGACGTCACGTCACATGGTCCGCAATTTTCGGTGCACATCTATAGTACCGTATAGCATAGTCTGATGTCTCTACTCCCCTGTACATACTCTTGTAGTTTTAAAATTCAAGTTAATTTTGTCTCATCTTGTCTGTATTTTTCTAGTCTTTACATAGTATTTCATTTGATATCTGCCATATTACAGTTTAGTCAAACTGTCCTAGGGCTTTTGTAAAGGTTTTTTTCTCCAATGGAGAGAAATCGGTTATTCTTTGTTATTCTTGATATTCATATGCATGTACCATGCATCTTTCTTTGCCATCTTGACATGTTGATGTTACAGTCTTTGTATCTCTTGTACCATACTTGCTATGGTCTGAGAACTTAAATAAATTCATTCATTCATTCATTCATTCATTCATTCAGAACTCATGGAATTTGACGTCACAGAGAAGAAATGCACGCCATGACCGGTCGTCTACAAAGAAGTGGACGCCGTGGTTTACGTCCGTGACGTCAAATTTCATGACGTCTTAGGGCCGCTTCATGGCGGCCTCTAGCGGCGGTAAAGTCTCCCATTACATTGAGTGTCTCCAAAGAGTACTCCTCATTCATAAGCAATATGTAAAATACTTCTTGAAATACATGTAAATATTTTGTACGTTTTGATAGAAAATCCTTTGTCGTTATTGTTTAAAGAAAACTCATCTTCCTTGGAAGGGAAGTTTTTTCAATTGATCTCGTGTTCACGGAATATAGGCCTACATGTACGTGTACATGGAGTGGTCGGATGATTGGTTGAAATGTGGAACAGAGTTTGGAATTCCGCACCGAATTTTCCCCTCTTTATCTTCATTTTCCACCAGTTTCTGAAGATCAGCAACTTAGAAACTTAGGCCCCTTATTTCTCTATTCATCACAAGGACACAACCGAGTGGACTACACCACATGCATAACACCCGTGTCCGCCCCCTTCAACATTGGCTCTCTGTTGGGCTAGGCCAGTTAATACCATCAGTACCAATAGGAGGCGTACGTGAGGGCCTACCAATATGCCTACGCGTGTGGGCAATTATCAAATTCGGATTTCACTCTGCATTCAACCGCTTTGAGCAACCACAAGCAGAGTCATCGATAACACCTATCCAGGAACCCTTGCCTCGATCTCCAAATACCGCGACCACAGATCCAGAATCACAACAACGATTGCACCAGAAACACGATAGATGGCGGTAATGAACACAAAGGAAAATGTCACAAAAGCATGGGTTGCATTCCCCCGTCTCGGGTTCCACTGGCAGGCGTGGCCCGCCTGGCGGCAGCGAAAGCAACTACTGGTGAAAGGCCACCACCCTCAGCCTTTTATTGCCTCTGTGTAACAGTGTCGCCGTCTTGGACTAGATACATTATTGTAGCTCAGGGGAATTCGTCGTGGATTAATCCGTACACACCGACATCGGTAAGTCAATTTTACATTCTTACGTTCCTTTTCAAAATGCAATGTTGGATGAAGAACATCGGCAAATTACGATTTGTTGGACCAACAATCAGCAACCAAACAGAGAACCGCCTCATTTTGGAAACTCGCTGAGCAGATGGGTTTTGGTGAAAATGATTGCGATTGAAGCTGCTCCCTTCACAGGCAGGTGGTGAGCAAAAGAACAAGGCCTGGGTAGAATCGTGGAAGGAGAGCTGAGGAGCTGGAGGGTCTCAGTGACCCACTGTCCAGATATGAGTCAACGTTGAGAACTTGGCGACAGGAAAATGGACCCTGGTAAATGACTCTCTGATGCGGGGCTTCTCGGATATGTTCAGGGTTTTGAAAGCAACATTTTTTAGACCCACTCAGATAAAGGCTGTGCACAGTGCAAAACGACTTTCATTTTGGAGACGTGTGATTTAGAGGCTATATGAAATCTATGCAATTATGTACTGAATAAAACGATATGCCTAAATGAGATTGCATGGTATTGCTTTAACCTGCATCCGAAGAAATGTAGGCTACAGCATTGTTTCAACAACAAACTAACAGGAAAAAGCGAAAAAGACGTAGCTGTAGTTGTACTCGGCATGTGTCGGACTCCTCGGTCGCTTTCGGCTAAATATGTAAACCTCCTCCTCCTCATCATCATCATCGGCTGCATCAGCTGCTTGGATGCCCGGCGCATCACCGATACCAGGTCGTCCTTGGATGCAGCTCCGTTATTGATTTTCAGATGAGGGTCATCTCGTTGGTAACATGTTCAGTCGTGGTATCATTATTCTCTACGGTGGTATCCCTTGATGATAAACACAGCTTGGTGTGAGATTGCAATGGAGGAAGGGCACGTGATTTTTGTGACGGTGAAATTGTGAGATCGTTAAAAAGAGGAGCGTTCCTTCAGTTTTCCTCCCCAAGAAAAGCTGCAAATCAGGCAATGTAGCAGGGGNCAAATCAGACAATACAGCAGGGGAACACTCACAAATGGGAAACATGAAAACGTTACACCGGTTTCTGCCTGATTCTGGAACACCCGCATTTTAGGTTGCTCAGTCCACGGAAAGGCAATTACTGCTGCATTCTCGATCAAGTCAATCAACAAGATCGGAAACAGACGTTGCAAAAATATGATTATTAAAGCTGCCAGCCCAGTGGAATGGGTTTTGCAGGCTCATCAGATCACTTGGCGTCGAGATACTACAGATAGCCGAGGATACGCTACACCAGGGCTGCATGAACGTGACTGTCTTGAGCAAATTCCCCCACCCATTCCACATTTTTTACTCCACCGATGGTCGTCGTTACGGAATAAACAGAAGAGACAATTCCTCCCATACCGGACTTGCAGCCCTTTAATTTTCTTTCAGCAGATTGCAGTATTGATTTTTTCATCGGTTTTGGGTAATGAAACGTATACTATACGTAACATCAGCATGTTTCATCGCCAACAACAAACCTTTCATCGACTCGCATAGCGAAGTGGTCATTGATCATTTCCATGTTCAGGGTACTGCGTCGCAAAATATGCTGTTTGCTGCTTTTGTTTTTGATGGTAGGCCTAAGAGCTCCTTCAAACGGTGAGGGGAGGCGGTAGCATTGTTTTATAGCCGAACAATTCCTGTTCCTTACCGTTATTCAGACATGCGCTGTCTTCCGACGGAAAAATTAAGGAAGGCTGTCCCTGATGGAACGAATGATACCACAGACCTTGCTTTGAGGGTGACCCAAATATTAAAGCAAATTGTACCGTTATAAATTATTGATTATATGATTCATTATTAAACCACATAATCTGCTGCCTATGCTTTTTTCCCTTAATAACATGAAGGCCGACTTGGTCGATCTGACAATTGGTCCTGCTGACAGTTTTGTTTTTCAGTGTGTCAAAGCACCGAGCTTTCGTCAAAGCTATTTACCGGGGTAAAAAAACACACCGATAATTGAGGTTACTTGACTAGCAATGTCATTTGAAAGTTATATAAACATGGAAACCACTGCAGGCATCGACGAACGTACAGTTAAAGGAGCACGGTATTGGATCTCAAATGCGTTATTTGACTGCCGACGTAGAGGGAGACACCTAGCGGCAGTAAGACAAACTACAAAAATGCATTACAAAATGTACCCAGTAAATCGGGTCATTCGCCGAGACGTAGTTAGACCCGCGGGTTGGAGAGTGGCGCGGTGGCGCCAGCTGTCGAGAAAAAATGGCAATACCGTGCTCCTTTAATCACTCTTGGTTACATCCGCCAATCAAGTAGGGTTTGGGAAAGTTCTATATTAAATGAAACACCGGGCCCCAGGCGACACAGTAAACAGGGCGGCCTCCTTCAGATTCCAATGAATGCGGAGATAAATTCTCGTATTGTTATGATGCCATCTCCAGACCCCTGTACATCACGACAACAAATTCTCCCTTGTCGTGCTGCTTCGATCACTGCATGACGTACATACTTGTCCTACCAATATGGCGGCGGGCGTGCGCCATTGAAATATGCAGATAGGGGTCAGAGGTCAGCTTACGGCAGACGCACAGGAGGCGGCTGCAGCGACATTTCTATGATTTCTAATTCACATAATGTGTCAAAGCTGTCAGAGTGTCTACGATCACATGAGGCAACCTCAACAACCATGTGCAGTATCTTTGCGCAATGGCTGTGTGCTTCCAATAATGACATTCGTTGCCAATAAAGGCGAAAAGTACTTGAATCCACTCCGAGTTTCTTGTCTTCGTCTCAACACTCGATGTGAACTTCTGAATTACTCAGTCTTTGACAGCGTATCGCCTGAAAATCGATTCAAAATGTTACAGTGCAGAATGTACGCGTCGTCTGTGTACAAACCACTGGCCATAGTCAGAGTAAAGAAGTTGTTTGGTGTACGGTACCCTGAGACCTGCTACAGTCAGTGTAAAGAAGTTGTTTGGTGTAGGGTACCCTGAGACCTGCTATGAATGTCAACGAAACGAAACATATTGTTTCGAGAGAGAGAGATGGATGGAGCTGTTGAAGGACCACAAGAGGCATTTTGACCATGGCTATTCTAATAAATAGGTGGTATGAGATTCGAAAATTCGAATTCGAAGATTCGACAAACATTGCAAGTAAAATGCATGTACGGCCTATATGTCGACATTTGGGCCCAAATTCATGTTCTTTTTCAGTTGCTGGCGCCACCTACAGTTGCCTAATAACCAGCTACTCTATGGTTCCTTTAAGAACAGTATTTAAACCTTCCTATCGCGCGCATTTAGGAGTCATTGATGTTACATGTATCTCTAACGTGGCGTTAACTGCAAACCTGCTGCAAACTGATGAAGATAACGCCAAGATAGCATAATAACGTCACGTATTGACAAACGCTGTTTTGAACAACCACTGGACCCAGAACTGCGAATCCCTCTGTAATGTCCATCTTGTTGTTGACTGACATGACGTGTGATGATTTGCTTTGACTTGAGTTGTCATAATGAAGCAAGTTCGGCAAAAAACGATGTACTACAGCAAAATAGGGTATTTAGCTAACAACTCAACAACCTGATGGGCCGACATTTACGCTACGAACTGAAAATATCTCTCTATAATTGATAATAAATGCGTACCTCCTTCACCCTGGAGGCACCGTTTGTTTAAATACGGTCGATGGTACGTTTAATTGATGTTGGGTGTGTAGCAATCAACAGCAGCTAAGTGTCCTGACAGATAACTGCTCTTCTCTGCCGCATCAGTAGTTCAGGTTAGGAGAGTAAGTACGATACAGGGTGCCCGGGATGAACGTCCCTGGGACTCGATTCCTCATGCAGGGAGCCTACTCTCGTCCCCAGTGGCCTCGAGCTCAATACTAGTTATACGCTCTCAACCACTGGCACAGATCGGGCCTAATCATGTTTCTGAACGCTAGATGGCGCAAACTGTCATCAACCAATCAGCGACCAGTATTAAACATTTTCTTATTGGCTGATCGCTCATTGGCTGATTGATCGAGCGCGTTCCTCAACAACTGGTAGTGACATCTAGATCTAGTGTTCAGAAACCGACTTTGGCACCAAGTGTTGGGTGACAGCTTCGAGCGGAGGCCGATACCACTGAATTATTGAGTGTAGCTGGGAGCCCAATCATCATGGAGATTCCTGAAATTCCGAAAGATGTTGACTCAGAGAGAAGGAGATGGAGATTCATCGTTCTGAAATCTGGTTCATGGACTTTAATCCATGGACGTTGGAACCCACAAACATTGTCTTAAAGCACACAGTACAGAGGTCACGTGGTGTAGCCTCTATTGTATCAGGCGTCTGGAATGTAATTAATGTATGAAAAAAAGTGAAATAGCGAATGATTGATTAAACGTGACCTAATCTGAAGTTAGATATCTATTAACAAAGTATGTGATAAAAAGCCAGAAAGGCTGTGATCACGTTTCGTGACTTGGGCTATGTCCACACTTGCAATGCTTGTATCAATGTATGTTGACTAAGCTGCGGCGATCTATAAATCATCAGACAATAATTACACCTACTTTTCATTACCCCGACTTGTCAGAATATCTACATAAACCTGCCATGAATAGCAAAATTTTCGTACAGGGCCCAGGCCTACACATGTTCATATCTTTTCAGTTGCGCAAGATGTGGACCATCACTTTGGCAGCCGTTTTAGGTAAGGCGTTCACCTTCCTTTAACATTGCGCCCTCTTACGGTGGATAAGAGCGCTTGCTTGTGCTGTGGGCGAAGATTTCTCACCCCTCACACTGTGAGTAGCAACAGGATCGACCATTTCGTGACGAAACCACCTGGATTTTCAAAGACTTCTCTCGTCTAGGCCCAGCTTCCGACTGTGATGGCTGACCGGCCATCTTGGTCATTACGTCATGTGTAGGCGTATGACGCAATCGCCAATGGTGTCTTGGTCATGGGCGTTTGGTCTAATTTGACAAAACACAACTAAACTTTTCCCTTTTCAGTGGTGTTATCTGTTCACGTCGGTGGCAGAGCCGGGGAGGAGACCGAGTGTCCATTCCTGGCTGGCCCATGGCAGAACGAGATTAACCAGGCGGAGACAAACCTCGGGATATCCCTAACAGATTTGGCCGATGGTAACATCTTTGAGGTGTTTAATGCGAGTACACTGGTGGAGAAATGCAAGTAAGTATACATGTAACGGTGTGTGTGATGGACCTATGATAATGCAGTTGCCTAAGCGCCCTCTGGATTGGGCGAGGTCTCACTCAGATACAAACACCAAAATCTGCCTGGTGTATTGTTTGAGACAGTACCTTGTATTGGGCTATACGATGCCTTAAATACTGACTAACCGAGACAAAACAGGCTGCAAGAGGAAGATATTGATTTTCCAGATCGTATCATTTAATTATTTCAAAATATTCAGTGCGATGTGAAAGCCAGACGTAAAAAAACGGTGGACTGGCTTATCCCATCGGGTAATTAAGTAAAGGAATTTGTTTACAGCGTTCTGGAATGTTTTTCGTATAACGTCGTTGTCGAAGCGAGTTAGCATACTGAGTGGAAAATGAACACGACATCGCCATCGTTAATTATAAGCTGTAGGCCTATTGGCGTCTTATAAAACTGCCAAATGACAGCACAACACTTTTGTGTCGGTGAATTGTTAGCCAACCAATGCTGCTTTTTTCATCGTTCAAACGCCTTCCTCCCTCAGGCAGACGAACAACGCCGACATCTTTAAGTGGCTTCAGATCATTGGTGAGCACATCAACCGCTGTAACTATGGCGACACCAAAAAGAGGCTGGATGCTTTCAACATTGACGGTGTGAAGAAAGCGTTCGAATTAATTTGCAAGAATAAGACGAATCTCAAAGGTACGGCGCTCTCATCAAAACCAGGCTGCCATTGGCTGAAGTTATGCCTTCCGCCAAATCTGTTTAAGCTGCTTTTTCATTGGCCGATATCAGCCGAAGCTCATAAGCATTGATATAAGCTGCTTTACCATTGGCTCATTGAGGCCAGAACTCATAAACCTTTTTATAGGGCGCTTTTTCATTGGCCAATACAGGGCAGAATTAGAAAATCGGCGACTATTCCAATCACGGTTATNCTCGAATCTCAGATTCAGAACGGTGTCCTATTCGGTGCCAGGAACATCGATATGATGGAGGATCTATGCAAGTAAGCAATCGGCCGTGTGTATCGCCGTTTGGGCCTCAGATCCAGCCTTCAAGCAGACGAGTTTCGCTAGCAGCCATCTTGGCAAAATTAGGTCATCACCATGGCAATTTTCTTCAGAGTGACAGATGATTGGTTCTCTCATCCCCATGGGGGTCTGCCATGGTAATGACCTAATTTTGGCAAGATGGCTCCGAGCGAAACTATACATGTATATGTATTTTATCTCCAGTGGATGATAGCGAACTTCTCCCACTTACTGTGACCACCAGACAACAGGGTGTACAATTACAAACCATCCTAATGTAGTTTTAAAATCATCGGCATCCCATATCGATAATGGGTTAAGAGGAACCTTCTCTTCTTCAGAAAGGAGAGCGACGCGCAGGATGCCAAACCAAAAATCGTGTCCCTTCTGGGGACATGTTTCGACAGGGGAACCCTGTGTACCTACCCCGTCCAGAAATACAAACTGATGTTGATCAACATGGATGGAATGAAGAAGGCAGCAGGCATGATGTGCGAGAAAATGGCCGGTAAATCTCTTTGATTCTAGATGTGGCATCACCACAAAACTGAGTCATTACAGACGTCTGCTTGATTTTGTAGCTCTTCTGACCCTGTCCCCTTATGCGCCTGTTCGACGGGGAGCCACCGAGACCAATCGGAAGCTTGCTCAGAGTGGGCTCATGGCATAAATCCAACCGAGAGCGGGAGGGGGGGGGCTTGTTCCGCCCAGATATCGTACATCACCAGCACGAGTATCTTCGAATCTTTTATGAAAAATCTCGGCAGAACATGACATAGGACACCTTTATTCCATTTCTGTCATTGCAGACTTCAAGGAGGAGAAGGAATGCATCGAGGAGCAGTTCTCGGCGACAAGAAATTGTTATGAAAACGCCTTAAAAAAGATCAAAACCGACTTGACGGCAGCTGGAAAGTTTAACGACATGAAAGAAGTCGTTTGCAGGTAGGTTAAACGTGTACAAATGCCTACATAGAGCGGGAGACTTTCCTGCCGTCAGAGGCCGCTTGTCAGCTATCCTAGAACGTCACAAACTTTGACGTCACAGACATTATCATGGCCACGTCATTATGGATGACGTCGTGGCGTGCACTTCTTCTCTGTGACGTCAAATTTCATGACGTTCTAGGACGCTATCTAGTAGTGTAGTGGGGCCCTCTAACGGCAGGAAAGTCTCCCATTCTCCGGTACATGTGAACGCAAGAATCTCAACAGTCTTTGGCGAGGAAATCGGCACAATAATCGGAGCCAAAAATCCCCTCGTATTTTTGTCATACTTCGTGTCTTTCAGGCGGAATAAGATGTATCAAGACTGCATCCAGACGAATTTTGGCAACTGTAACGTTACAGTTGAGACAGTGAAAAAGATGGCGAATGAGCGAGTGCCCCGGATGTGCAACTGTGAAAACATTGGCTACAATCCCGACAGCGCTGGAAATGACGTCATCCGATCTGCCTCTGTTTTAACAACAATAACTATGTTCCTCTGCACTTACATCATCAAACAGACATTATAGAAGTCATGTCAGGAATTACAAGGCAAAACGTTAACGTAAATTATGTCGTCATGAGGAAACTGTTTGACTTTAGCGCCCCTGCGAGCGGTTGTACCGACGACGTTAAAAATATTGCAAACAATACAATGACGTCATTGACGCAGTGCAACAGAGATGAGACGTCAAAAAATGAGGTACAAACCGCTCACAGCGCCTCCAAGTGGCGGCAGTTTGCAGTTCTTCATTGTCCAATCCGCATACAATTTAAAGAGAAAAGATTCAATGACATTTAGAAAAATTGAGCTTAGGTTTTAGTGAAAGGGGCCGAAGAGAAGAAAATTACTACAGCTACCAGAATGTCGCATTTTATAGTGAGTCATGACGTCCAATCTTACTATTAATACATTTGTAGGCCTAATAACTAGGCGTTTCTTGGCAGTGTTAAAATATATATGTTCTCAGGTCACCTTAAAAGCGATGCACGTTTAATTTCTTTCGCAGACTACTTTGCATGACATCATAGGCCTATACACAGCATTACATATAACCATGTACATGTACGTATATATGTAGGTATCTTCTTTTGTTAAATATCAAGATGGAGGCGTAGCTGTTTAGTGAGAGGAGGCTATATGATAGCGGATTAAGTAACTTACTCTATATTTCCTGTAATGCATCAACCCTAGACTGTGTAAAAGGAACTTTGGATACCATTCATAAAAAAACTTATTTGGCGGCATTTTTGCCTTTGGCCTCTGATGAGCCAAAAAGCAGGAAACCTTACTGTATTATGTCTTCCTCAAAATGCGAAAAGAGAAAGATTGAAGCTGTGTTTTGTCGACCCTCAGTAAAAGAATTTAATCATCTGTCTTGCCCTCGTGATGTTTTGTACACGATAAAGTGAACATGGAATGTTCATGTAATACGTGCACTTGGAACACATTTTGTTACTTTTTTTCTAAAAGAATTCCACCTGTTTTTGTACATGATATTATATCCTTGATATCATTATAACAATGTTAGGCTGATTAGCAGTTGCTGTTATGGTGTTGTCTTCATGTATACTCCATGAGTATACATTGTATGTCTGTTTATAATATCAGTGTAATTCTAGAGATGTTTTATAGATGATTAAATGGTGGTGTAGGATGAAGGTAGGCTATTTAAAGAGAACTACCGAGCCCCAGTTTATCTGACATAAAGCGTTAGCTTTTATATCTCAAAGGGGACCCGTAAAATAGACGGCGCTGCGAGCGCGTGCGTCAATCTTTGACGTCATTTCTGATTGGGTTACACCGAGAAGAGAGAAATTCGCTTGAGCCTACTTGAAGCACTACATTTAATGTATATTGATTGATTAATTGATTGATTGATGAATTGATTTGCTTCTACACTTTAATCTCCTTCGGCAGCTTATATAATTACATTATGAAATGATTTAATCCTTAAGGATCGTGATGTATGTCTTGTCGAATAAAAGTACTAATTTTCATTGAATCTTGTTGTTGAAAATCACGCGTATACATTCCTCAACTTCAAATATCTTATTCTCGCCGAATTCGGCGTACCGGTACAGTGGTTCTTCACTGACGCCATAACAGTCACGTGACTGCAAAGAATCGGCCATGTTGCTCGTCAAATGGCCGGCCACGACGTCAAAACTATCACGTCACGATCTGTGTGTTGACGCTGTGTTGATGCCGTGACGTCGCGCGACATTTTGACGCCAATATGGCAGCATCGTGCGTCATGGAAATGTGACGTCCCTCGTGAAGAACCTCAATACGGTACGGGACGTTTCTTCGTTTAATCCAATCCGGAGAAGCGTTTCTTTAACTCAGGCACAAGGCAATTGCTTCCTAATCAATTCTTGTTCAATTCCTTTGTGAATGGAATCGAACACTGTTACTATGGAAACGACTTTTAGATTTCTGAAGCGCGACCCATAATACCTTTAAATCTACGGAGTATCCATCCAGCATGTCAAGGGTTAGGTCCTAAATGTTGAACGGAAACTAATCATGAGAGTTTTGCAGATTATATGACGAGGATTGTATGACGTACAGGACAACATGTCTGTGTTTAGAATATCGTTAGGCCTAGCGGTGAATTACAAAACTTGCACAGCCATCAGTCTTCCACCTGCGGTGAAATAGACAAGCGATTGTGACGCCATCACCCGGACAAGCATCCAACTAACCACTGAATACAAGACATTTACATGTAATAATCCATTACATGACGTCATATTCCGCCATTGAGAGCATGCTGAGGATAAAACCCATTGCCTTGGCAACCGAATAGTCTAGACCTCGGTGGAAGTTGGACGTAGGCTACAGTGAAAGTAACGACCATGGATGTCGTTACCATGGATGTCGTTACCATGGATGTCGTTACCATGGATGTCGTTACCCTATTTGCTAACCTTACAACTGGTCGTGCAAGTTGGTGGTAATTTAGATTTTAAAAAAGTTAAAGTTTGGGTGTATAGTCTGATATCAACAACGGTAGAGGTGTCATCCGACTATACACTTTAACCCCAGTCTATCCTGAAACCTTTCAGTAGAACTCAGATGAGCTGCTCATTCAGCGCTACAATCTGAGCTTTTCCGACCAGACCAGTACCAATTTAATACACACCTGGGTAGAGAGAGGCCAGTGAGGCAAAGAGACTTGCCCAAAATCTCACGCCCAGTGGGATTCGAACCAGGTGTAACGTTTTTCAGTGTGGCCGTTTTTCTGTGTGATTCCCATTGGGTGATTTCAAAGTTGGTGTTAACACTGACACCAACACTAACCCCCATCTGAACACCAACTTTGAAGTCAAGCAGTGGTGTTGGTGTTGACGCTTAGTGTTGGTGTTACCAGCCAAACAACATGGATGACAATCTGGGGATTCCCCAAGGTCAACACCAACACCGGTGTTGACACTGGTGTTAACAACGGTGTTGACTGGCACCTGGTGTTTAGGGCTTCAGTTCAACACCATCCACCAACACCCGGTGTAGACCAAACACCAGTGTTGACACCAGTGTTCACTGTCGGTGTCAACACCTGTCATGGTGTTTGGGGGTCTGGGTAGACACCAACACCAACACTGACACCCAACACTAACACCAACACCAACTTTGAAATCACCCAATGTTCGGAACACACTGGGAAACGAACTCGCTGTTTCTCTGTGTGCCTCACTGAAAAACGTTGCAACCCTGGAGGTGGATGGGTGTGTAGCAATCAGCAACTAAGAGTCCTGACAGATAACTGCTCTTCTCTGCCGCATAGCAACCTCTAGCAAACTTTTAGATCTCGACACCAGCAACCCGGAGGTTGCTTGAATATAGCATGTATGGGTTATGCAACCTAAGCAACCTTGCCTCGGCAACCTCTGGCAACCTAATAGCTTCATGCAGCTAAATGTTCGTGAGGTTGCTGTAAGTCGCAGGTTAGCAGCCAATTACATTGCTGAGTCAGGTCACATGATTTTTACTCCATTTTTCAAAATGGAAAAGGTTGCATTATGTTGCTATGTGTAAATATCACAGGTTGCTACAGATCGCAGGTTGCCCTAGGTTGTCATCAAAAGTTTGCCAAGTGTAAATGGCCTAGGAGGCAAGTACCAGGGCGCCCGGGATGGTGGAAGTCCCAGGGAGCAGATTCCTCATCCAGGGAGCCCAATCGTCATGGAGATTCCTGAAATTCCGAAAGATGTTGACTCAGAGAGATGGAGATTCATCGTTCTGAAATCTGGTTCATGGACTTTAATCCACGGACGTTGGAACCCACAAACATTGTCTTAAAGCACACAGTACAGAGGTCAGGTGGTGTAGCCTCTATTTTATCAGGCGTCTGGAATGTAATAAATGTATGAAAAAAGTGAAATAGCGATTAGAGTGATTGACTGAACGTGACCTAATCCGAAGTTAGATAGCTATTAACAAAGTATGCGAAAGAGCCATAGAGGCTGTGATCACGTTTCGTGACTTGGGCTATGTCCACACTTGCACTGATTGTCGCAATGATGTTGACTACAAGCTCTAGCGACGACCTATAAATCATCAGACAATTACACCTACTTTTCATTACCCCGACTTGTCAGAATATCTACATAAACCTGCCATGAATAGCAAAATTTTCATATAGGGCCTAGGCCTACACATGTTCATATCTTTTCAGTTGCGGAAGATGTGGTCCATCACTTTGATAGCCGTTTTAGGTAAGGCGTTCACCTTCCTTTAAGCCTGCCGCACACTGGAGCTATCTGCTGAGCAAAAAGTCATTCGAGGCCGTTTGCTCAGCAGATAACTCACCGAAAAATACGCGCACACGCGAGCTTCCTGCCTCGCGAGGCAAAAAACTCACCGCAATTACGCGCACACGAAAGCTATCTGCTGAGCAAACGGTCTCGAATGACTTTTTGCTCAGCAGATAGCTCCAGTGTGCGGCAGGCTTTAACATTGCGCCCTCTTACGGTGGATAAGAGCGTAGTTCTTAAACATCGATCTACGAAGGCTTGCTTGTATTGTGGGCGAAGATTTATTGTGAATAGCAACAGGATCTACATTTCGTGACGAAACCACCTGGATTTTCAAAGACTTCTCTCGTCTAGGCCAAGCTTTCCGACTGTGATGGCTACGACCATCTTTGTCATTACGTCATATGTAGGCCTATGACGCAATCGCCAATGGTGTCTTTAGTCATGGGCGTTTGGTCTAATTTGACAAAACACTACTAAACGTTTCCTTTTCAGTGGTGTTATCCGTTCATGTCGGTGGCAGAGCCGGGGAGGAGACCGAGTGTCCATTCCAGGCTGGCGAATGGAAGAACAGCATGGACCGGGCTGTGACAAATCTCGGGATATCCCTAACGGATTTGGCAGATGGTAACATCTTTGAGGTGTTTAATGCGAGTACACTGGTGGAGAAATGCAAGTTAGTACATGTATATAACGGTGTGTGTGATGGACCCATGATAAATGAAGTTGCCTTAGAAGCGCCCTCTGGATTGGGCGAGGTCTCACTCGGATACAAACACCAAAATCTGGTTCCCTGGTCGTCTATTGATTGAGACCATAACTTGTACATTGTATTGAGCTATACATTGTCTAAAGCCCCTGTCACATCCACTCCGGGGATTGTTTACAGTGTTATAATCTGGAATGTTTCCCGTATAACGTCGTTGTCGAAGCGAGTTAGCATACTGAGTGGAAAATGAACACGACATCATCATCGTTAAGCAGGAGCCATGTTCCCGAAGCCATCGTTAGGTTAACGATGTCGTTAAAACTGGGAAAATGCATAGCGTAACGACATCGTTAACCTAACGACGGCTTCGGGAACATGGGCCCTGATTGGCGTCAAATAAAACTGCCAATGACAACACAACGTACATGTACATTTTGTTTCGGTGATAGCCAACCAATGTTATTTTTTTCATCATTCAAACACCTTCGTCCCTCAGGCAGACGAACAACGCCGACATCTTTAAGTGGCTTGACATCATTGGTAATCACATCCGCCACTGTGTCTATCGTGACACCAAAAAGAGGCTGGATGCTTTCAACATTGACGGTGTGAAGAAAGCGTTCGAATTTATTTGCAAGAATAAGACGAATCTCAAAGGTACGCTCTCATCAAAACCCGGCTGCCATTGGCTGAAATTATGCCTGCCGCCAAATCTGTTTATGAGCTGTTTTTTCATTGGCAGATAGAAGCGAAAGCTCAAAAACATTGTTAACGCTGCTTTTTTATTGGCTGATGAGGCCAGAGCTCGTCTTTAAAAAGCTGCTTTTACTTTGGTTGATAACAGCCAGAGCTCATAAACTTCCTTATAAGCTGCTTTTACATTGGTTGATAACAGCCAGCTCCTTATAAGCTGCTTTTTCATTGGTTGATAACAACCAAAGCTCATAAACTTCTTAAGCTGTTTTTTCATTGGTTGATAACAGCCACAGCTCATAAACATCTTCAAAAAGCTGCTTTTTCTGGTTGATAACAGCCAAAGCTCATAAACCTCTTTATAAGCTGCTTTTTCATTGGTTCGTAGAGGCTGACGGCAGTCCATTCACACTTGAAATGAACCAGAGAATAAGGGATGAAACACCTCATTATAAAGCTATTGTCTTCCTTTTATTGCTAGTTCTTGAAGACAAAAGTGCCTGTCTGGAGGACAGCAGAGAAGAAATCTCAAAATGCCACGCTGATGGTATGAAAAAGGCAACAGCAGCGAGCGACATCATGTACAAAAAATGCAGGTGAGGTTTCAATATGGATATCTATTACATCGTTAGGCGTGTATCCTAACAGCGTTACCACGGTTGTCAACATGGTGATGATGACATCCGTTTCGTTTCAGCAACCATCGCCTACACGCCTATTGCGCTAGGACTGTTCTTGTCGAGAAGTGTGGGAAGGACTTGGCCCGTATGAAGGAGGAAGCAGCTAGGCTCATCTTCCCTCCCACATGTGACTGCGAACTGGACAGTAAGGCTCTTTTCTTCTTGCAAACATTCCATTTCTACCGCTAGATGAGTTTCCTGGCAGCCATCTTGTCAAAATTAGGCCATCACCATGGTGATTTTCTTCCAGCGTGACAGATGATTGGTTCTCATTGGGGGGAATTCCCATGGTGAAGACCTAATTTTCGCAAGATAGCTACTGAATTAAGGATAAACAACCTTAGCTGAAATGTACGCAGGTTTTCAATTAATAGTAGTGGAATGATCACTTGCGAAAAGCGCCTGCGTTTGCTGAAGCGAGTCACAAGTGATTAATTTTGCATGATGTGTTCCCCCGTTTCAGCAAAAAGAAAGGATTACCAGGACGTACAAGCCAAGGACTGCGTCAAGGACAAGGATTGTTGGTCACATATTAAATATGGTCACCTACTCGAATCTCAGATTCAGAACGGTGTCCTATTCGGTGCCCGGAACATCGATATGATGGAGGATCTATGCAAGTAAGCAATTGGCCGTGTGTATCGCCGTTTGGACCCAAAATTAGGTCATCACCATGGCAGTTTTCTTCCAGAGTGACAGATGATTGGTTCTCCCATCCCCCATGGGGGAAATTGCCATGGTGATGACCTAATTTTGGCAAGAGGGCTGCTACTGAAACTCATCAACATGTATAAATTTTATCTCCAGTGGATGATAGCGAATTTCTCCCACTCACTGCGACCACCAGACGACGGGGTGTACAGTTACAAACCCTCGAAATGTAGTTTCAAAATCGACGGCACCATATCGATGATGGAACCTTCTCTTCTTCAGAAAGGAGAGCGACACGCAGGATGCCAAACCAAAAATCGTGTCCCTTCTTGGGACATGTTTCGACAGGGGGAACCTGTGTACCTACCCCGTCCAGAAATACAAACTGATGTTGATCAACATGGATGGAATGAAGAATGCAGCAGGCATGATGTGCGAGAAAATGGCCGGTAAAACTCTTCGATTCTAGATGTGGCATCACCACAAAACAGAGTCATTACAGACGTCTGCTTGGTTTTGTACCTCTTCTGACCCTGTCCCCTTCTGAGCCTGTTCGACGGGGAGCCACCGACAGACCAATCAGAAGCTTGCTCAGAGTGGGCTCATGGCATAAATCCAACCGAGAGCGGCGGGGGGGGGGGGGCTTGTTCCGCCCAGATATCGTACAACATCAGTACGAGTATCTTCGAATATTTTATGGAAAATCTCGGCAGAACATGATATCTGACCCTTTTATTTCATTTCTGTCATTGCAGACTTCAAGAAGGACAAGGACTGCGTCGAGAAGCAGTTCTCGGCAACAAGAGGTTGTTATGAAAACGCCTTAAAAAACATCAAAACCGACTTGACGGCAGCTGGAAAGTTTAACGACATGAAAGAAGTCGTTTGCAGGTAGGTTAAACGTTCACAAAGGCCCTACATGTACTTCACTGCCGTTGGAGGCCGCCTGTTAGCGGTCCTAGAACGTCACAAAATTTAACGTCACAGACGTAATCATGGCCACGGCATTATGGATGACGTCGTGGCGTGCACTTCTTCTCTGTGACGTAAAATTTCATGGTTCTAGGGCCGCTATCTAGTAACGTAGTGCTGCCCTCTAACGGCAGGAAAGTCTCCCATTCTCCGGTAGGCTACATGTGAACGCAAGAATATCCACAGGCTTTGGCGAGGGAATCGGCACAATCGGAGCCAAAAATACCCTCGTATTTTTTATATCTCCGTGTCTTTCAGGCGGAATAAGATGTATCAAGACTGTATCCAGACGAATTTTGGCAAATGTACTCGTGTGGTTGAGACAGTGAAAAAGATGGCGAATGAGCGAGTGCCCCGGATGTGCAACTGTCAAAAGATTGGCTACAATCCCGACAGCGCTGGAAATGACGTCATCCGATCCGCCTCTGTTTTAACAACAATAACTATGTTCCTCTGCACTTACATCATCAAACATACATTACATGTATAGAAGTCACGTCAGGGCCCGGTTGCACGAAACTCACGACAGCGCTATCTTGGTGTTAGCGCTAACTTGATGTTAAATGACGTAAAAGAACAATGGATTTTTACGTCATCTAACATGAAGATAGCGCTAACACCAAGATAGCGCTGTCGTGAGTTTCGTGCAACCGGGCCCAGGAATTACAAGGCAAAACGTTAAGGTAAATTGAGCTTAGGTTTTAATGAAATGGACCGAACAGAAGAACATTACTACGGCTACCAGAATGTCGCATAGTGAGTCATGACGTCCAGTCTTACTATATATATGTTCTCAGGTCACCTTAAAAGCGATGCACGTTTAATTTCTTTCGCAGACTACTTTGCATGACTAGGCCTATACACAGCATTACATATAACCATGTACATGTACGACGTACGTATATAAGTAGGTATCTTCTTTTATTAAGATGGAGGCGTAGCCGAGTGAGAGGAGGCTATGATAGCGGATTAAGTAACTTAGACTCCAGTAATTCATCAACCTTAGACTGTGTAAAAGGAACTTCTGATACCATTCAAAAAAAGTTATTTGGCGGCATTTTTGCCTTCGGCCTCTGATGAGCCAAAAAGCAGGAAACTTTATAACCGTATTATGTCTTCCTCAAAATGACAGAAGAGAAAGATTTGTTTTTGTCGACCCTTAGTAAAGGAATTTAATCATCTGTGCGATTCGAACGCGTTTGTTGCCAGATGATTTAAAGGTGGTGTAGGATGAAGGTAGGTTATTTAAAGAGAACTACCGAGCTCCAGTTTATCTGATATAAACAGTTAGCTTTTATATTTCAAAGGGGACCCGTAAAATAGACGGCGCTGCTAGCGTGTGCGTCAATCTTTGACGTCATTTCTGCTATAGGGTTACCCCCAACAAGTGTGAAATTCGCTTGACCCGACTTCAAGCGCTATATTAAACGCCTTTGATCGAGAGATTGATTTGCTTGTACATGTACTCTTATAAATCTCCTCCCAGCTTATATAATTACATTATGAAATGATTTAAAGCGGACCCGAAACCCCAAATGCTTTCCTCGCTTAATAAATACTTTTTCGGAGTCACAACAGCACCATGTTCCAACTGACATGGCCATACAATCCCGACAGCGCTGGAAATGACGTCATCCGATCCGCCTCTGTTTTAACAACAATAACTATGTTCCTCTGCACTTACATCATCAAACAGACATTATAGAAGTCATGTCAGGAATTTCAAGGCAAAACGTTAAGGTAAATTGAGCTTAGGTTTTAATGAAATGGACCGAACGGAAGAACATTTACGGCTACCAGAATGTCGCATTTTATAGTGAGTCATGACGTCCAGTCTTACTTAAATACATTTGTAGGCCTAATAACTAGGCGTTTCTTGGCAGTGTTAAAATATATACATGTATGTTCTCAGGTCACCTTAAAAGCGATGCACGTTTAAAGCCCCACAGTATTGAATTTTACGATATTTTCAAAACGTTAGGAGAGTGCACATAGAGGTCCCATAGCCTCGTGAAAGTCCCCAGAATGCTTGCCTGATACGCACTTCGCAGAATCAAGGCCTAGTTTTCAGCACGCATTGGAAAAAACTGCAGGGAGAGCTGTAATGTAAAGGTTCATTGTAAGAACAACAAACGGATATATATGAATGTATGATAATTGTAAGAGAGAATAACGAAGTTTACCATTCAAAAAGAAAAAAAAGAACAACAAACGGAGGAGAAAGCACTAATATCAAATACTTTGTTTTGACGAATTGCTGATATTGAAGTTTAGGACGTCAAAAAAACCAAGTCGTCGGTTATTCTTCGTGACAATGAGATCAAGATGTTAACCGTTTTGTGAATTGATCCAGGGCCGCCTACCAGAAGTAAACTCTAGGAACTTGCTTATGAGGCCGTTCATTAACTTGAGACGCAACGCCCTCTCGCGTCGCCACTACGTCTCCCCTCAGTCATGTATTGGTACCCCACCCCGCCTCCTTTCTCCTTTGATCGCCGCAGTTAGGCCTAGCGGTGAATTACAAAACTGACACAGCTATCACTCTTCCACCTGCGGTGAAATAGACAAGCGATTGTGACGCCATCAACCGGAAAAGCAGTCAACTAACCACTGAATACAAGATATTTAATAATCCATTACATGACGTCATATTCCGCCATCAGGCAGAGTATTGATCGAGAGCATGCTGAGGATAAAACCCATTGCCTTAGCAACCGAATAGCCTAGACCTCGGTGGAAGTTGGACGTACAGAGAAAGTACCAGGCTCGTCCACTATGGCTGCTGTCCTGCACAGGTTAGTACACCATTGAACAGATTGCTTCTGTTTTGTAATTGTTGCTTTCGTTCTCTGTTTATTTCATACGTGTGTCCTCTCTCAATGTCAGAACCGTTAACCATCACCGTGCACCGCGCCTTGAAATCGATTTCAATCACCATTATATATACTGTGCGTGTAACAACCACCAAGCAGCCATTAGACTGGCATCAAGGGTAGCCATGACTCAAATGTTCTCAATTTCAAGGTGCCGCGTACCTGAAATTCATTCTTGGCGTGCTCGTCGAGATACGTCTGTGCGCTGCAACAAACGGTAAAATAATGGTTCTCATGTTTTGGAGGCAATGCATTCACTGTCTAATTATGTTTCGGCAAATGTGACAGGTCGCTCATTACCGGTGCAATCAAATTGCTCAGTTTTGACGGGCGCCGCAGCGTAATTTGGACGTGTACGTCGTTTTCAGCGTATGATACAGCGACTGGGCCTAGTTGAGGAAAGAGTATCAGCGCAATATGGCCGAAAATAATGTATATGTATCAATATATCAAAATCTAACTCCATCTGCCATGTCAGGGGTTGCTATACCACTCCCATGTAGTCCATGCACTGCGCATGCGTGGGTAAGTCACGTGGTAAGCAACCTTGACAGATACAAACAAGTGTTGTTGTTCATGGGAATGTGACTTGAAATCGATTTCAATCACCATATACATGTATATACTGAGCGTGTAACAACCACCAAGCAGCCATTAGACTGGCATCAAGGGTAGCCATGACTCAAATGTTCTCAATTTCAAGGTGCCGCGTACCTGAAATTCATTCTTGGCGTGCTCGTCGAGATACGTCTGTGCGCTGCAACAAACGGTAAAATAACGGTTCTCATGTTTTGGAGGCAATGCATTCACTGTCTAATTATGTTTCGGCAAATGTGACAGGTCGCTCATTACCGGTGCAATCAAATTGCTCAGTTTTGACGGGCGCCGCAGCGTAATTTGGACGTGTACGTCGTATACATTATGATACAGCGACTGGGCCTATAGTTGAGGAAAGAGTATCAGCGCAATATGGCCGAAAATAATGTATATGTATCAATATATCAAAATCTAACTCCATCAGCCATGTCAGGGGTTGCTATACCACTCCCATGTAGTCTATGCACTGCGCATGCGTGGGTAAGTCACGTGGTAAGCAACCTTGACAGATACAAACAAGTGTTGTTGTTCATGAGAATGTGATTCAACGATGCTTGCCTTTTGATCCAGTTGTAACCTTGTGAATGATGAAAAAAGATGGAAAGGCATTCACTCTTTGTGATCTACTGCACAGTAAACTACATGTTTACACAGCCAGGCTTTCATGAATCGACTGACTGAGACGGATTCGCCTTCCCTCGCCAGTAGACTCTGCATCGACTATTCATAGTCATGTTCAGAATTGCCATCCCCCGCCAGCAGTAGACTCTACACTACTGTTCATATTCAGCTGGAGTCTGTCACACTCTCATTTGCTGTTCAAAAAGGCAAATTGCAATAACATGTCGTATGATTCTGTAACTGGTGAAGATTTATGGCATCATGATGAAACATATCAAAAACATAGAAGCAAGTGTAGTTTGGCATGTGACACAGATACATGTAGTTTCATTATGAACGTAGCCTTTTTTGTATGAAGTTAAATTAGAATTTATGTGACAGATTGGATAAAAACAGACTGTGGTGGACTCGCCAGTATTGGGTTGGTGATGGTCCCACAGGACCGGGCGAATAAATTATTTATAGTATTCATTAAATAACTCCATATCTTCTCACGAAAACAGTAATGAAGCCGCTTTTTTTGTCCCGGCAGGGGGCACCGCGAGCGGTTGTTGTTAAAACAGAGCAAAGCAATGCAATGACGTCGCGACACGACGTCCTTGACGCAGTGAAACAGAGACAAAACGTCGAAAAAGGTACAACCGCTCACAGCGCCTCCTAGTGACGACTGTTTGCAGGTTCCTATTATGGTAACATACTTATTTTGGGCCTTACCCCGTCCTTGAGGCCTGGCGTCGGTGGTCGGTGGCGTACTATTCAGAAGGAAGTAGTATCTCCATCTTAATTCAGTCGATACTTTCCCAATGCGATGTGATCGTTTGGTAGCAGTGCATGTGACACTGTTTTTGCCAAAGGGAAGAACAATTACTGTCAGATTACCGTTTTATTAAGTGCAATCTGGATACAATAGGCAAGCAAAAAGAAGTTGATTATGTTGAGTAATTACGAGGCGTTGTTGATATGGAAATTGGAGCTGAATGTTGCATCGATTCGTTTGCTGCATGCAGTGTATTTTCTTACGCTTAGCTTGTCGCTGTGTTCGCTCGTGGTTGTGATGGAGTAGTAGGCACTGTCTGGTTTTCCTTCCCGCTGACACAATAATTAAATTCGATTTGTGAAAGATATCAATAATTATCAGACGTGCATCTTGACAAATCAAGGCCTATGGTCACGTCCCCTTCACGTAGGGTCGCGCCCCCTTCCACGTAGGGTCACTCTCCCTTCCCAATCGGGCCAATCCTACCTGAGTGAGGTTTGGAGTGATTGGAACCCTTGTAAAGCAAGATGGAGGCATGTGAAAACCCTATTCATCGATGGGCCTAGTTTATTGAGTCAGAACAGCTTCTTGATAATATCTCATCAGTCGTAGTAGTGTGATTGTTAATAATCTGACACATACTGTACCTGACCCACATTGCAATCACGACTGGCATAATTCAAAGGTTACAGATGGAAGTCCAAGTAAATTGCTTAATTAATGATACCATTATATCATTATGGTATGTCACTTCTGTGATGGAAGTCATACGACGACGTTTATCTATTGTTTGCAGTATACCCACACAATAGATAAACGTCGTCGTATGGCCTAACCGGGCGCTTGCGAAACCTCCCTATTATCTTTATGCGACTACTGTCCGTGCTGGATGTGTTTCGAGACACGGACGCCAGTGTCAGACCAATAAGATTACCGTACGCGTCCGTAAAGGCAACTCATTGGCTGGCCACTGTGGCCGAGTGAGCTGATTGGTCGATACTGCCAGTTGATGCATTGATTTGTATTTGATCTCCCCTGAGAGATGTTGTTAGCCACCACTATATCACGGCTACACCAGTATGAAGAAGAGTACAAGCAGATTCCTGACTTTTGTCCATCTTTGAGTGAGTGAATATTATAGGGCATACGTCAGAGCTGGTGCAGGTTATGCCTCCCCGAGATCAGCCTATGAAAAGGGTAGATGACCATCAAACTGACAGCAACCCAGGCCTCTCCATTACATGCTTCTCAGGCCGTTTAAGGGTGTAGTGAATTGGGCACATGCCCAAAATGAAGCCCTGAAAAAAATATGCCCAAAATAGGGTTCAGTGCCAAAAATACGATCTGTAAATTCGAAAAAATTGAAAATATACCATTATTAGACAATGAACAAAGGAAATCCACATGTTATCACACATTTCTTGGGAAAAAATGAGTTTCGCCAATTTATTTGCGATGTTCTTATTCTGGATTAAAACGTAGTCATATCGTCACTATGCAAAAAAAGAGAAAAATTGGGATGCCCAAAATAGGGTAAAAAATACAGGGTGTAGTGCTCTTCATGCAATGGAGAGGCCTGCAACCTCATCACTAGCAATTCATCTAATGTTTGGTCGATGTGGAGACTGTAGGCAAGTGCTTTCTATTCGTATCAAGAACTGCAGCAAAGAGTGCTTCCTTCGACATCAACTCGGCAGCATCTCCGAGAACAATACTAGACATGGGCGCTTTGCATGTGCAAGATGCTTGGTGATTCTGGCCTTTTTTGTTAAAAGGGGATTACTGGACTCGCGTCTCATCCCTAACATAAATCGATCACTGACGGCAGGCGTTGGTGTGTCTGACAGCCTATACCACCATCTGACACAACAATAAAGCCCTTACTGATGTCTCCCCTATCAACTGTATCCATGACTCTCCTGGTATACAGCCGCGGGCAGTTTTCTGCCATGTGTATGGAGATAATCAGACATGTCAGATTGTGCACATCAAAGTAATGGCGGTGTAATGTGGTACTCTTACCATTTCTGAGTATTCCCCTCATTGTATGGGACACTGTGATGTGAAAGGGACAGTTTTCTCTATGTTCCCCCATAGAGGTTCAGGCCGAATCCCTGACGTCACAACGGTCACGTGACTGCAAAGAACCGGCCATGTTGGCCGTCAAATGGCCGGCAAAAACAACGACGTCAAAATTGTCATGACAGTTTGTTGACGCTGTGTTCATGACGTGACGTCGCTTGACATTTTCGTAAAGTCAATATGGCGGCAAAACGTGTCGCTGGGATATGGAAAACGATAGGCCTACATGTACATAGAATCTAATGATATGAACCCCCCCCCCCCAACGCCACCCACACTGATAGAGAGGCACCATTCAATGAGGAACCCGCACACTAACGCCACGACGTGGCGCTGCGAGCGTTTGTACCGAAGTCTCTGTTTTTCTAACGTTATTTCCATTTATTTCTGGCGTGAAAATAAACCATTTGTGTTGATCGCCCAACAATAAAACTTACATCATCTTGTAGCAGATGAAATTTTCTTTTAATCTCATCCTTTATTTCTTAAAATGATGAGATACAATGGCGATAAAAGCAACGTCTTTTGTGTCATTTTTCCTGTAGAAAAATGTTGAGGCAATTTTTTCCTGACGCAACGTCAGCACCTAACATGACGTCAATGACACCTAAAATGACGTNAATCTGGCTTCACCAGTAACAAGTTTGGTTAGGCCTTCCATCAGCTTGGCGATCGTCGAGTCGATCATCCGTCGTCAGGGTGACCCAATTTCACTCCGGTCAATGTCGAAATCGGTAATCCGGAAACTTCGCTAATCCGAACTTGGAACCCAGGAACAAACAGGTTCGGACTAACGAGGTCTGACTGTACTAGTCTAATCAATACTGGAAGCAAGTCCTTTCATCTCCCTCGCTAAATTTAGGCGAGTGTCCTCAGTGGTTGTGGGTGCACGGCGTGGGAGAGAAGCAAAATCAATTAGGGAATTGGCCATCAAGGCATCTCGTTCAGTCGTTCTTCAAGGCTGTTGCTCTCGAGTCGGTGAAATCGCTCCGACAGCTGCTGCCTTCTTCGACTGTCTGTATCATGTGACACTTCAGCATCAATGATCAGCGTTCGAAGTATGCGTCTCCTTAAAACATGAAAATATGGAATCTTGAGCTGAGCGCCAACGGCATCATTAGCTCTATAGACAACATTTAGTGAATTAATGTATCGCAGTCAAGAAACCCGAAGTGCCCGAAGGAACCTGCGCTGTCAAAGGGAGTCGCTCTATGCTCTATCACAAGAAGAGCAAGGGACATGGGGATCGAAGCCAGTGTAACGTTTTTCAGTGTTTTCCATCTGTGAGTGTGCTCCTGCCTGCCTGACGGAATAAGCTGCGACCTGACAATAGGGGACACACAGAGAAACGTATCAATCTATCTGCCAGCGTTTCCGAATCAATAAGGGGAAACACTGACATACAGAAACNTCCTAGGAATACCATTGCTTTCACATCAGAACCTCAGAGATGACGCCGTCGGTACGACTTCTGATCTATTAACCAGACTCAACATAATGAAATGGAAGTCGTGTAGTTCCACAAGTTACCCCAAACAAACGTTGCTACACCAAACAAATCCCACTCGTGATTAATCCTCCAGACTGTGTTTGTAGAGGTTGTCATCTCATATGATTAATCGTTCTACAAACGTTACAGGGTGTTAAAAATGGTTAGCTCTGCCAAAGTGACACACAGACACGAACGAAATTAAAAACGCCCTACTTTCCGGCGAGCAGCCAGTTTGCCAGATGGGTATCTCGTCTGAGAGTCTGGTTAACTGGAATGAGTGGACAGATAAAAGCATTCCAGCGTTCTTCTTATGGTAAAGCCAAGTCCCCTGCGGTCAATATTACGAGAGATATATCTTAGTAAATAATGAGAAATGCTGAGACTGAAGATCCTTGCACTTTGGTTTCTACACATCACTGATCGATTCTCGGAGCGAGTTTTCGCCCCCAAAAATTGCTGCAAACTTATCGAAGTATATGTTGGCTTCCTAAAGTCAAAGTTCAGCGAGACCACACGAGTTCGTTAGACCAGGTCTGGTAACCTCATCTTCAATCTATTTTATTGTATCAATTACAAATAGGGTGGGGTTTATTCAGAGACAAATAATATGCAAAAAATCAAACTCTGAAATCGTCGATTTAAGGTAAACACGAGCTCTCAGTTTTTTTAAAATTTCCAACGCCTCCCAGGTTCAGATTCTGCTACATAACAGCTTTTTTGAACATTACGTTTTTCAATATCATCATTTCAATGTGAAAGAAATATTGTTGATAATTTTGTTTGGCGTGTTTGAGCAAGCCTCGGGACTCCCACGTTCGAGTGAGGTTCCATGATCAATACTCCTGTGTCCCTGAGGGCTCGTAATATAACACAGCGATCCACAGAGTTTCAGGCAAGGGCTGTCAGGCTGTAGAATACACTGTTCTCGACTCTGCTCCAAAATTAGATTTAATGGCGAAACTACGACAACACAGTTTTTCAGAGTGTATTAAAACAAGTATGATGGCATTTTCACTGATGGTCAGTATGTGACCCTCCGTTACAAAACTTAACACACGTACCGACATGACACCAGGAGATAAAGACAGAAATACGTACAATCGATGAGTCTTCGCAACAGACAGACAGACAGACAGACAATACTGAAATTGACAAATACATTGGTGCCAACTTGCCAGCCTCAGAGTGACTGATGATTGGTTTTGTGGTGGTGGAAAGTTACATTTGTCAATTTCAGTGTTGTCTGTCTATTGTGAAGTCTGAGTGGTCCTGTTTCTATCTTTATCACCTGGTGTCATGTCAGTACGTTTAGGCTCATTTTCCATGCGACTTTACACTGGCTTTGTGGTGGAGGGTCACAGTTGCTGTGTCAAGTGAAACGAATTGGAAGCATTTGCCGAAAGTAGATGAGGGTATTGCCTCTCTGATCTATTTTTGGTATTGATCATGAACATCATCTTTTGTATGATTCCCCGGGTCACCCATCCATTAGGAGTTACTGTAGCATCTACTCAAATGAAGCCGTTTTCTCGAGCTACATGTCACGTTCAGCAGAGTTGGGCAGGAACAGCTGTGTTCGTGCGAAATATCGTGG
>NMRB01002493.1:93438-103654 GCA_002633025.1 Notospermus geniculatus
TAGTCCGAAAGTAGATCCAGGTGGTTCGGTCGCCGCGTCACTATCCCAGCTATAGGTGGGGGCGCAATAAGATATTCAAGATGGCGGCGGTAATTTTTCCTCCGGGACTAAATCCCAAACCCAAGTCTCGCAATATCTCGCGGGATTTGGTCCCGGTGTTCCGGTTGTAATCTCTGGAGACGGCTAAGCCCTAGCGGTGGCTTCGGGAACCAAAATCCAGGCAAGTGCGTTACACACGGCGCATCCCGCTTCACTCCAAGTTTATACAGTTCGCCAAGTAGTGCTGTGGATTTTCCTCAATAAATACAACAGATCCCTCGAAAAAACCTTTCTAAGGACATTTTCGTTGTAACATTTTATACTCAAGTCATCTCAAGTCATTTCAGTGCATTTGTGGTTAAAATTCGGTCTAAAATTGCACGATACCAAAAATCACACCTAAGGCGTGAAAATGGGTAGCCGTCTCCAGAGATTAGTGGAGCGACCTACAACCTCGGCCCGAGCGTAACGAATCTCTGGGTACGAGATTGCCATTACACTTGTTTAAGTTCTGCTGATTGATGCCTTATGCGAGGGTCCGTGGGTTCGACTCCGGAAGGAAGCTTTGTCTTTCACCTTAGAAACCTGTTATTAGTTCAGACACTTGTTTACGTAGCCGAAAAACGCTGTTTTTGTTGTTCTGGTGATAAAATGCAGGAATGCCGGAGATAATGAATGGAATATGACCTCAAACCATTCTTGCAATATTTTGAAGACTGGGTACATCCGGAGTAATTACTTCGATGGATCAGTTGCGGGTGGGAGGGGGATAAAAGATATGTCGTCATGTGGGCGAAGTCATGACGGAAAGGCAAACTCAGTGTAAAAAGTGCACCATAATACGTATTACATCACAAAAATGTAAATACATTGGGGGTTATTATAGAAAATTACGTTTTTCTTTTGCTAGAGTTTGGTGTCCACCACCGCTAACAGTACAGGCGACCTGGAAAAAAAATGAACGGTGATATAGCTACGTACACTGGTGGACAGAAATATTAGGACACTTTCAGAATTCTAACTCATGTTTCTTTTTTGCTTTCCTTTTTTCTCTAACCACTATTTATTTTCTTATTTAAATCAGAACAGTTTTACCTTGGCAAGTGGGTTATATAATCCCAGGAGATTGTCCATGCCAAATGTTATTGACATGGGGTTGCTGATTTAGCCTTTGAATTAGAGAGGCTTGAATGACACCCATCATAATTATATTTGTTGCCTATGGATCAGCAACCCGTTGTCTATAAACTTTTGTATGGACAATCAGAGGGGATTATATAACCCACTTTCCAAGGTAAAAATGTTCTGGGCGGGCCGTCACGAAACTCCGATAGCACTAACAGTGCCTAACAGAGAGGTATGCAATGGCTTTTACCATTACAGAATTTCTCTGTTAGGCCCTGTTAGTGCTATCGTAGTTTCGTGGCGGTCGCCCCTGATTAATAAGCAAAAATAATTAGTGGTTAGAGACAAAAGGAAGGCATAAGAGGAAAATGACTTAGAATTTTGAAAATGTCCTAATATTTCTGTCCACCAGTGTAAATGTAAAAAAAATGTATTCTGATGCAGAGGCCTACATGTAATTCTGATTTGTACACCTGAAAAAACAGCATGTGCAACGCCACGAGATTTCCCGACGAAAATATCACTGAGGAAAACTTCCATGCCTGTTCGACGGAAGTGCTACCGCCCCTCGCGGAGGAACATTGGGAGCAGCGGCTAACGAACGAACTGTATACCTACGCATCACCCGTCCTTGTAATTCTAGGCACTACTTTCAATTCTTTGACTGTTGCTGTTCTCTTAAAAAGAAAATTTGGGAAGATTTCAACTCGGATTTTACTTCTCGTCTTATCTTTCGCCGATACGGCTGTGTTGTATTCGGGCCTACTTCACTTCTGGGTGAAGTGGGCTTTCGGTTTCAACACCCGAGCAGTGCTGCCACCTATCGGGTGTCCGCTGCAGACATTTCTGGCATGGATATTTGTTTATTTCTCAAGCTGGAACATCATGTTACTAACCATAGAGCGATGGGTGTCAGTGTATCACCCCCTTAAAGCTAGAATAATTTGTACAAAAAGGAACACAATCATTGCTCTACTATTGGTCACTTTATTATTGTGCCTCGTAAATTCATTTATGTTCGTAGCTTACGAAGGGAGCGCCGAAAATGGCGGGAGTTGCATCAAAAAACCAACCTTCAGGAAAACGTATTTTAATAGCAGGGTGTTTCCTTGGATCGATCTTCTGTGCGTCGCTTTGATTCCATTTGTAGGAATTTCGATATGCAACTGTACTATTATTTTAAAGATTTTGCGGAGTAAATTTACTCGGAAAGACCTACAGGTAGCTCAAGGAACGGATAAAAAGGCAATGAAAATGACAAGTGTGACATATATGTTAGTAACTGTCAGTATTACTTTCATAATCCTAACGCTACCAATGGCTATATACTTCCAAGTGGCTCATAAATTCGGTACCGATTCTAAATCACAAGCTCGGAAAAAATTGTTCAACTGTATTGCGAATTTTGCTCAATACACAAACAATACTATAAATTTCCTCTTGTATTGTGTCAGTGGTTCGAAGTTCCGTCACGAGGTGGCGTGTCTCTTACGTGTTCGTAACAAAACAGAGGAGAACAGTCTTTCCACTCAATCGTCTAGAGTAGCGTGATCGGCATCATCGTCTTGCACCGATTTGTTCGGTCCCTGTATACTGCGGCTACACGCATATTTTAGCCACTGAAAATATCTCAACGGTCTACTGATGGGGGAGCTAAGGCATGGCTTGAATTGATAACTTGCTCCTAAGCTCCCCCTTCGGGCAGTACCTTGAGCGTAAGCATGCAGCTCACCGATGAAGTAGGTGGCGTCATACACAGTCTGTTTCCATGTTAACTAAGTGGGGACACCTTTTTCACATCGAGTTCAGGTTTACCAGTCCCAATAATCCACCAGTATTACCCAACAAAGTGTTGTAATGTGTTGCACTTTTCCATCAGGGCCGAAGCCAAAGCATTATCGGCCCTGACAAGTACGGAAGAAGCCATCACAATCTACTCGTGGTCCTCACTTGGATGGTGTCTTTTACTTGCCATTGCATTTGCAAATGTACAAGGTAAAAGGCATCAGGGCTCATGGCCCAGGATAGATTCGAATCCAGGACAGGAATGACCTTGAAGTCCTTGTCGGATTCACGTGGTACAGCCGGAAGATCCCGAGGAAGGTCTTTTTTCAGTTTTTTTTTATTTTGGTGGCTCCATGGATTTGTTGTATAAGAGTGCCCAACTCTGAGATCAAGTACAATATCAATTTGTCGAAAATATGGTCCATTCAAAAATGATTTGTAGCTCAGTTATTTCTGAGTGCATATAACTATGGGAGGTGTCATTTTGTTCGTAATGATCTTCTCTACACAATAATCCTTCACAAATTAAGATCCATTCGGTTACAGGCTCACCAGAGGCAATTTACTAAACTCACTTTTTGGCACATATTCGGAGTTGCACATTCTTGGTACTTATATATTCTTGGTAAATGTACCAAGACCTGCTGCATCCTTCTACAATTTGCTCCAGATCAGGCTGCCATGCACTCATTTTCTATCGGCAAATAACTTTACTTTTGCCTAGGGGATGACGTGGCATACGCCTCGCCCCGGGCAGGCATGATTTGTGGCAATGCTTAAAATCGTTAAGCATAGATCAACTGTCATCGTTAATTGCGAAAAAACCTTCTGATACTATTGCTTCTAATCACTCATGCATGATCTAAACATCATTGTGGTGGGATCACTTCTTCAGCTCCGCATACAGTGGAAGCGGCAAAGTTTCGAACGATGAGAATCTACAAACCAAATTTCGAAACCTCAGCGAACATCTGATAGGAAGCGTAAATAGGAGGACATGAAACAAAACGGAACGAAATAAGACACAGCCAATCAGAGACCTCTCCACTGGCGAATCCCCTGACGTCATTTATGCATTGGGAATCCCGTCGAATATGTGAGTTATAGGATTGTAGCCACAAATTTTCTTAACGTGGAATAATTGACGATTACAAAATAAATTATCGAACGTTTTGTTTTGCTCCACAAATCGGAGATCCAATTTAAAGTCGAATGTGTAGGGCCTACAAGGGTCACAGCCAGAATAACCTATGTGCCACTAACATGTACTGATATATCAAAGTGAAGCTTTCAAACAGCTCTGTTCAACAAGCATAGCTTCATGTGGAAGTACTATCCCAATCTGTGTGAAATTGGCGTAATAAAAGGCTTAGAGCCAGAACAGCCTGTGTGCGTCCCAATAGTCTGTCACGTGTTTTGCATGCTCCCTAGAAACTCTAAACGGTAACTATAGTACGCTTAAGTCATCTGGAGCTCGATGGGCGTATGTCAATCAAACCCTTAGTAACTAGACCACAATGAACTTTAGACCGAACACTGTCCTGATTAAAAATGCTAGGACAGACGCAAGCAAATGCATAAACCATCATGGCGCCCACTAGTCTATATTTAGCTATGCGTCGGTCTATTGCTCTTAGAGCTGTAGAATGACGTCACTAGCCGGAATTCCGGCTCAGATCCATTTGGTTTCACCGGTCGTCGAATGCAAGCTGCCCAGACAATGCCAGAAGACCGGGTACCAGTCTAAATGAACTTAGGGTTTACTCTAAACGGTCCAACGCACATTGTTTTCTAACCAGCTGAACCTTGGTTTGAAATTGAACATACAACTAGACCTTGATTTGAAATTGAACACAGGCACAGGCATGGGATTGGCTGGAAGTGTCCTGTCAATAAAACGCATGTCAATAGCCAGACTTCACCAACAATACCAAGGTCTGCCTGACAACCGAAGGTCCGCCCATCGAGCTCCAGATGACTTAAACGTACTATAAGAGTGATTTGAAGAAGCAAAATATTTCTTGTTGTTATGAAATCAGATTAGAGTGTTATAGCATTTGGCTAAAATTCATCAAAAATACTTTTTTCAGAGCCAGAACGACCTATGTGCAAAAAGCTGTTTTTAGCTATTTTAAAAAAATGCACTTAGATTGTTTTGGCTCTGACCCCTGTAAAGCCTCAGAAAAGTCCCAGAGGCATGATTGAGCCAAAAAAGGCTTGCAGATACTCTCTCTGGTCAAGCTCTGAGTTTTTTCCTGGAGACACAATGGTTCAATCGTCCCAAAGTTGCAGGCGGGTCCCTTGCTGTTGTGGGGCAGGGCTGTGGTATCAGCTCAGGAAAGCTGATGACAAGTGACTAGCAGTGGAAGGGGTGGTAACAGGGGCGGATACAGGATTCTGGTAAAGGGGCACAGAAGGCCACAGGGGGACCGATGAAGGCGAGCGCCAAAGGCCCAAAGCCATTGAGGGGGTCTGGGGGTCTCCAACGGAAAGAACCCCAGAAAATTTTGAAATTGATGACGCCGTTGGTGCGATTTCCCAGCATCTGAGGGACAAATTACAAGGCAATTCTGTGGCACTTTGAAAAGGGCAATATTTCTAACGTTGCTCACCGAAAAATGGGGGGGGGGGGCACCGGCCGATTGCCCCTGGATCCGAGCCTGGGTGAAAATAAAGTATATCATGATATAACCGTATAGAGGCCAAGGCAGTAGAAGCTGGACCACAGCAATGCCAGACATCTGATTTACAACTGAGATTTTGGTATAATATGCGTGTACATGTATACAGAAAAGAAATTTTGATATACATCTATTTCTGATTTTTAGCACCCAAAAATCATTGATGAAAATGTCCCATGTCATCGGCGAATACACGACTAAGGGAGATTTCTGAATTAACATGTACATGTATTTAACGGAAGTGCCTACGCACCCGGCGGAAGTATACTGGGAGACGCGGTTAGCAAACAGAATATATATCTACGCATCACCCATCCTCGTCATTTTAGGTACTACTTTCAACGCTATGACCGTCGTTGTCCTCGTTAAGAGAAAATTTGGGAAGATTTCAACTCGGATTTTACTTCTCGTCTTATCTATTATCGACACGGCTGTGCTGTATTCGGGCGCACTTCACTTCTGGGTGAAAATGGTTTTCGATTTCAACACTCGTACAGTACTGCCACCAATCGGGTGCCCACTGCAGACATTTCTTACCTACTTTCTGGTTTATTTTTCGAGCTGGAACATCATGCTTCTGACCGTTGAGCGATGGGTGTCAGTATATCACCCCCTTACAGCACGACTAGTTTGTACTAAAAAAAAACACCATTGTTGCTCTTCTTTTGCTCGCTTTGGTATTGTGCCTCGTCAATTCATACCTCTTCGTAGCTTATGAAAATGACTCTAACAATGGCGGCGGGTGCAGAGAAAAACTGGCATGGAAGAATTCATATTTTAATATGTGTTTCCTTGGGTGGACCTTCTATGCGTAGCTTTGATTCCCTTTGGGGGAATTTTGTTCTGCAACTGTACGATCATTTTAAAGATTTTGAAGAGCAAGTTTGCTCGTAAGAAAAACTTACAAATACCTTATGAAAAAGATAAAAGGGCATTGAAAATGACAAGCGTAACATATATGTTGGTGACAGTGAGCATTACGTTTATCATTTTGACTTTACCTATGGCGATATATTTCCAAGTACCTAAAACATTCGAGCCCGGCTCAAGAACAGAAGCTCGAGATACATTATTCAACTGTATTGCGAATTTTGCTCAGTATACGAACAATACTATAAATTTTCTCTTGTACTCCGTCAGTGGTTCCACGTTCCGTCGTGAGGTGGCGTTTCTCCTACGTGGCCGTCACAAAAACACGAAAACTGTTTTTCCACTCAGTCATCTAGACCATGGTGATCAACACTAACTCTCATGTACTGTAACTACATGCATACTCCGCTCTCCTTCCGTCCTTTTCGATGTTGTGCATATACCCACATATAAAACAACACAAGAGATTGGGATACGTGCATCATACATTCTGCACAAATCCCGATCGCTTTGATGGTGTTATTTAAGCACTCCACTAGGCAGACCTCGGGATGCTTCCGATTCATCTCTTGTGTTAAAGGAGCCCGGTATTGTCACTTCTTCTCGACAGCCGGCGCCACCATCGCCGTGCACGCCACTCTCCAACCCCAGGGACTAATACCTGGACGCGATGTAATACGTACGTTTTGTAATGGTTTCTTTGTAGTTCCTGTTGCTGCCGCTAGGTGGCTCCCTCTATGTCGGCAGTCAAAATACCGCTAAGAGATCGCATACCGTGCTCCTTTAATGTGCCGTTGCTGTCAGCGTACACTGTTTCCGTGCTAACTATAAGTGGGGACATCATTTTCCGCATCGGATTAAGTATTGTCATTCGCCTGAATCCGCCAGCACGAACCTCGCGCATGGCAGACCAATTCCATTTGACACTGGCGCTGAAAGGGTAAATGTCGTCCTGGGTATACACAAAGATTACCCAGGATCTCAATATTCACTAAAACAATACCCTGGGTGTACTTCCGGTAGCCGAACATCACCCAGCATCGTAGCATGACGCCTGGATTCGAGGTTGTCTCGCCCGTGGTCACATGAATACCTGAAGAATGTCATGAACAGCTACACTCAACAAGTACCGCGGCGCGAGACCGCGAGATTCCACGGGATTTCTAAATAGGACTCGTTCCTACGCACTGATTGCGGATGCTGGGTGATGTTCGGCTACCGAAACTACACCCAAGGTATTGTTTTAGTGAAGATTGAGATCCTGGGTAATCTTTGTATATACCCAGGACGACATTTACCCTTTCAGCGTGACACTGGCAAATTCGCCTCGAATTTGCCGATTCGTTTTCTACTCTGAAGGGTTGTCGCTGTTGCCATTCATTTTTCCGTGCTCACTCAGTGGGGACATCTTTCCAAATCAGATTCAGTACGACTCTTTTCATGGATCCGCTTGCACGAATCTCAGGCTTGGCAGACCTATTCCACTTGACACCAAGTAGATTCAGCCGATTCGTCTTTTCTGATGAAGAGTTGTTGCTGTCCCCTACACTATTTCCGTGTTAACTAAGTGAGGACACCTTGATATTCACGTCGTATTGAGTATAACTACATGTATTCGCGAGAATTTGTCAGCATTCAGATAGATGAACCAGTATTTAGTCTAGGAATACAAGAGTAAAGGCTGCTCTTACATTGAAGATCATTGTTCACTCGTCATTTGTGATTTGGCACGAATCATAGGTAACCTGGGCTCATATTCATAAAACTACTTGGGCCGTTTTCAAAAAGGGTGTTTAAGACTTAGACGCGTGTAACGTCGTCAAATGCATGGTGGAAGTGTGTGCATTTAGTGAAGTTCCACACGTCTATTAAGTAGTAATCGCGCGATGATCACCCGTCTTGTATATGGCCCATTACGTCTAAGCGTGGCACTTATCCTTTATGTTGAACAAAGGATAAGTATGACACTACTCAAACTTAAGCCTGGGTCACAAATGCCACCGGGCGCCGTACGATTTTCCCCACCCAGCGGCTTGCTGTGGATTTTTGAGACTGAAACTCAGATCGAAGCTGAATTATGCCGAAATCGCCTCAATGGATAAGCGGAAATTAAACTAGATCAAACTGGGCACCGTAGAAATTGGCCAAAATGTCTGTTTTTACTCGCCGTACGGTCGCCGTACGGGCCCCGGAGTGGATATGTGACCTAGGCTATAAGTAGTCTAATGAATGTGGGCCCTGAAGAATGTACACATTGTATTCTCCCTTAGCCATGTTAACTGTTCCAATAGGCGTTCATTTTCTGTATGAGTGGAAGACCTGTGATAACTCTTGTAGACTTCTCGTGCATTAAGTACAGGGCCACAGTGTCAACAAGAGCAACGCAGAGCGTGGCATATGCCCCCGACCAGTGTACTGTTAGTGGGCATTTTTATTTTGAATTGAGTGAAAAATGAAAAGTAAGCAATTTATTTCTGTCGACTGGCACAGTTGAACATGGGTGAACTATGAAAAATCAGCATACACGGAAACAGACGCCAGAACTTTAACACCGCTGTGAGCAGAATCCTGCGCACGGTAGGCCACAGGATGGTAAAGGTCCCTCTTCCAATTCATATCAAGGACTTGGACGACGTGCTTCCCCGACGGAAAAACCAGGCGCGGGACCTGGTCTCTTGTTGAAGGGGGTGGTAAATCAAGCGGCGAGGTCGGTTTTCTTCTGCAAAATTCCTCGTACAGACTGCCAAACACCCCCTCATTGAATATCAAAAACAGGCAGTATCTACTGTGGCCGATATGCACCTTCTGTGGCAGTTTTTCGGTTGACTGTAAACAAAGAAAGGTTCCTTTGTAACTAAAGTCCCGGTGGAAACGGTACGTGCAAAATTCTGAGTCTTTCAAAGAGAAAACGGTGAAGATGTCACCGTGAAACGCAAATTTTATCTGCGATTGTAAGCAATGATGCAAAAACCTAGGCGGCTCGTTAACGACGACAATGGGGTTGGTCAATTTCATATCAATGAGATGTTTGTCGCTGTTAGTTCTATTCGACATTACATAATCGTATAATATTATACGAAGATGGTTCTCTGATACAAAACACTGGATGGCCAGTTTTTCGCCGAATAGGATTCGTTGCTTTTGGAAGTTAACTGGTGATACGTGCACGCATGACGGAAAAATATCGGTGTTTGGAACTTTAATCTCCCCGCCAACCTTACCAATGGCGATATCATAAAGAATAAGCTTTCTCGGTGAATTAACTTTCAACATCACCATGAAATTACTATAGAAAAAATTTCTCAGGACCGTATAACGCGGCTGTATTAAAGAATTATTATACACAATGATAAATTTATTCGACTTTTCGTCATGAGCGTACACAGCAATTCTCACGCTCGGTTTTGGAACATCGTAGTATACGGCAACGACTCTATCCAGTTCTCCGTCGTAATTATAACTAGCTTTTCTTGTTCTTAACCATAGTGGAGGCACCATGGGAATCTTGCCTATTTTTCTATATTTTACTATTTCGCCGACCTAGAGATAAAAAGTTGATTATGAAATGTACAGCTCTGGAAAAAAATTAGACCACCTCTGGTTGACTTACTCACTTTCCATTAAAATAGGTCCCACAAACTCTCCAATCATTCTGTATGTACTGATTTATTAACATAGAAATTGACCTCCCATAATGAAGAAACAATGGAGCTGTT
>NMRB01002494.1:60692-95716 GCA_002633025.1 Notospermus geniculatus
CACCCCCCCCCCCTGGATCCGCCCATGCCGATGTACAGCTAACTTTTAAATGGTTGGATTTACACCCCACAAATGTATTATCAGCAGATAGAAACATGGTGCCTCGTAATCATATAAGCATGTTTTTAGTAATTTTTAACTGGTTATGTAATTGGAAACGGCATTTTTATGTATTTTGACCAATTTTGGGTTAATTTACATAAAAAACGTCATTTCTTATTACCACACTTGACACTAGCCGCGAAATATCGTGCCTCATTTCACCACTAGCGTAGGTGGAAGGCCGCCATTTTGGATTCTGCCGGTGCGCATGCAGAAATAGTTCGGTCGGCCTAATCGCACAATTCTTTCTAATTAGTATTCAGTTCATTTCTAATACCACTTGTTATCAACACGAAGTACTTTTAGTCTGAGAATATTCGCCTTAAACCCAACAGCACCACTTCTCAACATCATATCTATCATCTAGCGTAGATGCCACTGGGTTCGCGGTGACACGGCTGGCCTGTTCACGATGGTTAAAAACCTTTACCAAAATGTAGTAATCTGCACTACTTTCAAGATGGAAACCTAGCACCTGCGCTAGTGGTGTTATAGAAGATAACGCCATCTAGTGTCGCTGAAAGGGTAAATGTCGTCCTGGGTATATACAAAGATTACCCAGGATCTCAGTCTTCACCAAAACAATACCCTGGGTGTACTTTCGGTAGTCTCGCGCAGCCAGACTTTTCATTACCATTACAGAGTCTGGCCCCAAACGTGATTTTTACTGTTCGATGGTAGTCTCGCGCAACTGCGAATTTCGGGTCAGACTCACTCACTCAACTCAGTCTCACAACCTTCCAGAATGTCTGAATCTGGCAATGAATCGATTAGCGAAGTGATCTGAGACAGCATCAACTTACTGGAGTTGAATTTCAGGCTGAAGTCTGAGCAGGAATTGTGTATCCGTATGGAAAACGAGATCGAGAAAACTCAACTGACATTTATGGTCGTCCGCCATGATGAGACCACATGATCACTTCTCTTGCCCAATCAGCAGCCGGATTGTGATTTTCAAATGGGAGGAATCGGCGGATGGAAATGAATAACTAGCTCTGTCCCTGATTAGCCAATCAGCGAGCGTACCAGGATCTTGGTAAGCCTCCAAACAGTAGTCTCGCGCAACCAGCCCCTCGGTCGTACTCCGAGGTCGTCAGACCGAGGGTCTGGCACGGAACGAAATTCTCATTATAGCGACCTAGAGACCTCATTTCGATGATTTGAAATGAGGTCAGCTTCGCTGATTGGCTAGTTTCAAAATTTGGTGACGTAGGCTGCAGGGGAATATGGCGGTGCCCAGAGAACTTGAAGCGTGAAAATTAGTGAGGTGAATCGCCTCAATTTGTGTTGTCAAGTCAATTTATAGTGTCTTTCATTGGAATTTCAGGCAAGTATATTTATATTTTTTCCATTGGGGAGGGAATTATGCTATAAAAAGTGCAGTAGGCCTAACAGCAAGGGTTACAAATACTGCAGTTTTACTCGCACGCTGAATGCTTTTTGCATTGATTGTGCATTGTGTTCTACGTCATCGGCGGTAGATTGTCCGCCATGATGGTTTTTTACAAGCAAAAGGTACCATCTGGACCAGACTCTAAAATTGAAAATTGCAGAGTCTGGTGGCACGAGACTATCCAAACATTAATTTCGCAGTTTGATCCCAGACGCTTGTTCGATCCCCAGATTCGAAACAGCGGCTGGGTGACCGAGACTATACTTTCGGTAGCTGAACATCACCCAGCATCGTAGTATGACACCTGGATTCGTGGTTGTCTCGCCCGTGGTCACGTGACCGCCTGAAGAATGTCATGAACAGCGACACTCAACAAGTACCGCGGCGCGAGACCGCGAGATTCCACGGGATTTCTAAATAGGACTCGTTCCTAGGCACAGATTGCGGAAGCCATGGAAGCTGGGTGATGTTCGGCTACCGAAACTACACCCAGGGTATTGTTTTTGTGACGACTGAGATTCTGGGTAATCTTTGTATATACCCAGGACGACATTTACCCTTTCAGCTCTAGTGTCAAGTGTGTTCTTATTACAAAACTACTGAAAACAATTAAGAACATGCTTGTCTGCTTCTGAGGCACCATGTTTCTATCTGTTGGTAATACATTTATGGGGTGTAAATCCAACCATTTAAAAGTTAGCTGTACATCGGGTTCCATTCTCCTGTACAAAGCTCAGTCGTTGCGTAAGCTGACGTCCAATGATCAAGTCAGTTCCAAAAATTCAAACGGGACTCTCAAAACGCTCAAGGGTGCCAGAGTGGCACCCGGCGGATTCTGAATCTCTGTCATTTGAAGATACAAAATATGCAAAAAAATTGCTGTTATTCAAAATGTCACACTTTTTCGTTCTGCGTCCGGACTATGGTCTTGCACGTCTTGGTGGCGTTGCACGTCTGGTTGGTTGGTTCACGGCGGAATGATCGTTGCTTCGCAATCCAGGGCTGCGGGTTCGAATCCCGTCCACTGCTTTTTAGCTCACCTGGGGTGAGCTCTTGTCGTGGGTCTGCGTCCGTCGTCGTCGTCGTCCGTCGTGTTCCGTTAGCAGGGCACGTTTTGTAACCGCTGGAGCTATTGCTCTGAAACTTCGTACATATATACCCCTAGGTCACATGACCTATGACACCAAGTTTCGGTCCGATTCGACTCTTAGCTTAGCCACCAGGTGGCGGAAACCAAAAACACAAAAAGTGCAATAACTCCTGAACTAATGACTGGATCACCTCCAAATTTTTATCATAGGTGTATCTAATGAGGGTACGGTACATATATATATAACGGGTTTTTGGTTTGACCTACTTTTCAAGGTCACACAGGTCGAAGTTAAAACTTTTGCCTTTAAGTGGCATGTTTCGTAACCGCAGGTGCTATTGGCCTGAAATTTGGTACATACATATATACCCCTAGGTCAGATAACCTATGACGCCAAGTTTCGGTCCGATTTGACTCTTAGCTTGGCCACCAGGTGGCGGAACCAAAAACACAAAAAGTGCAATAACTCATGAACTGTGGATCCTCTCCAAATTTTTATCATTGGTGCTTCTAATAAGGATGCATGACATAAGTAAGAGGTTTTTGATTTGACCGACTTTTCAAGGTCACAGAGGGCAAAGTTCAAAATTTAGTCATTTGGTGGCGCGTTTCGTAACTGCTTGGGCTATTGACTTGAAATTTGGTACATGTACACCCCTATGTCAGATGACCAATGACACCACTTTTCGGTCCGATTCAATTCTCCGCTTGGCCACCAGTTGGCCAAAACCAAAGCTCAAAGTCCAGTAACTCCTGAACTGTAACTGGATTGTCTCCAAATTTTTATCAGGTGTATCTAACGAGGGTACATGAACCTGGAACATTTCGATTTAACATTTGTCATTTGTTTTTCTGGTACGTTCACCCAGGTGAGCTCATGGTCCATGGACCATTTCATTTTCTTTTTAATGTCTTTTCTTCTTCTTTTATCATCTTTTGTATTTTATTCTTTTTTCTCCTCATTAAGTTATTTTTCGAGATGTTGCAATTGCTACCATATGCGAAATAAATCATTCAATTAAGGCACAGGATAGTCGAGAATTACGGCTGTTCTTAAGGGTACGGCAGTCAGTATTTCCACTCTGTGCCTGGCCCTAACCCTAATCCTGATGGCAAATGTATCAAAAACTGCCGTAACAATAGCAGTACCTGGTTTTACCCATCTAAAAGCAATAATGACCTAGACTAATAACTGTTTCCCTGGCTTCAGGGACATCAACGTGTCCGCTGAAGCCAGGGAAACAGCCCAGCCCCCCCCCCCTAAAAAAAACACAGCCAACACATAACAGCCCCTTTCCAGTTCCCTCACTCTGGCTCATCTCCAAATTTTTATCATAGGTGTATCTAATTAGGATGCATAACATATATAACGGGCTTTTGATTTGACCTATTTTTCAAGGTCACAGAGGTTCTGCAAAACGTTCTGGAAAAGTAACGAACCTGCCACAGTTCTTCATTATTTCACTGGGCGTCTTCATATCTTGCATAAACGTGTATTAGAGGGGTACCTTCAAAAAATACTGAACTTTTCACTTTTATTGTGGATGTTGCTGATGACGCTGATTGCAGAATGAGGCAGGTGCAATCTATGTTTTGGACTATACACATGTACATCAAAGTTAAAAAACACTTTTCACTACTCATGCGCCCCTCTCTCATTTTCAAGACGCGAAGATTGGTCAGCATTTCAACCTGAAGGCCAACCACTTGAATGTGTGTAAACCCAAGCACAGAGACGCCGACCTTTATCAACAGACAGTGGAGTTTATCTTGGGATGTATTCCTCGGGACCGGATCATGCACATTTTACAAGCCAATATACCAGGGCAAGATGAGGTTAACATTCTACCTGAGGACATCACCAAGTAGGCTTGTTGTTGAAAAATTTGTGCCGTGTGTGCAGATACCTCGGTGTCGAGGAATGGAGACAAACACACACTGTCGATTTTAGTATGCAGAACAGAGATCTGATGGCACAACGGTTTGGCCTGACTTGAAACAGAGACGTCCGCGCATGCTTTTATGTGTGGAAAGGAGACGAAGTCTTGCAAGCAAAATTAATTCTTATAAAATTGCCACCCACCTTGTGTGTCTTGGTCTCCACTTCCCTCAATCTCGCAAGCCCATAGGTACGGCGTCCCGGCGTATTTTTGGTTCCTCCACTTGTACCATTGGCTTCATACGCCCTTGTCACTCTGCTCAGATCGAGTGAGTAACCGAACTACATGTACAGCTATTTTTATACCTTAAAGCCGGGCGCACATGTGCGGCAAATCTTGATGCGGCAAGGGTGTTCTTAAAGTCGACTGACCCGGATAAATGACGAGTCGACAGCGTTGGGTCAGTCAATTTTGAAAACACCCCTACCGCATCGAGATTTGCCGCACATGTGCGCCTAGCTTAAAGCTGAACTGCATGCATAAAACCAGGGCCTCGCACGTTTTAAAGCTGACGTGAACGAACGAAAAGCCCCATGCGACGGGCAAGAGAATTGCAAACGCCCGCAAACACCTCAAACGAAGGCTTAGAACACGATAGACCCCACGAGGCCAGGAGGGCGCCACCTTATTTGTCTTCGAGCTGTCAAGGTGTCAACATCCTCTGATGAGCTCCTGCTGAACACTTTTTTAGCTCAGCTGACCAAAGGTCAGCAGAGCTAGTAGAATAAGTATTCAGTGGCGTTACGTGTCAGTCCGTCACCCCGTCCGTCAAACTATGCCCGACGTTTTGTAGCCGTAATAGCTAGAGACTTCAAATTTCATTTGAAGGTAGCCCTGGGTGAACTCTCTTCGGAAACCAAAAATTAGCGCGATGTGACACATAGTAAGCTCTCCAGGGGCGTTTCCCGTAAAATGAAATATGGCGATATCTCAGGCCCTATGATATATTTGTATAAAAAAGTGATAGGACAGATAGGTTTATAATTTCTACATCAGTTCAAAGGGAAATTAATATCAGATCTGTTCACCAGGGGGCGGTATTCAACAAAATAAAAAACAGGGGTATTTGAATTTCCCGCACTTTGAAGTTCCAAAATATGCATTCAACTCAGTAACTGGTGTCCTGTCCGACATAGCCAGTGGTAACACTGATACAATGTTGAACCTTAGCTGATAAACATGGCCACCATGCTTTTCATCACTTGATAAGTTCAACATGCTGATATAGCCTGACTAATCTTTCATCAGGTAAGGTAACATACTTCAACTCATTCTTTTATGTGTGGCAACAGTCTCAATGCCTAATTGATAATTTAGGTCATTGAAATAGTTATATTTGAACAGTCTCTGTGAGCATGCATTGATTGATAATGATTAACCTTGCCACCATGAATTAGTGTTGTGGTCTCACTAACCAGTGGGGGCATCCAGGCAACCCAACCCAGTAGCTTTACCCTGTTACCTCGAGCTATGTTGATATTCATATCATCTTCTACTGCAGGTAGGGCTGCAGTATCATTGGAAACACTGCTATTTGCCTTAAAGTCATGAAATTCATGACTTTGAATTTAAAGTTCGGGGACAGTTTTCAGGCTAGAGCATAGCCTACAATTTAACTAAATTACACCTAAAAATCAATATTGTCAGCTGAGCGCATCGCCCATGGGCGACTTGTTTGAAAGAAAAAAGTTTGACCCAGCAGGGAAACGAACCCGCGCCTTGTTATCTCTGTTCCACCGTGTTCCCCATTCAGCCAACGAACTTGTTGGAACACTTCGCATATTTTCACTTATTCGTAGTATTATTACGTAAGTCGAAGGCCTACGTCCATGACAAACACAAATCATGTCTCTGTCAGCTGGCTCGTTGGCCGAGTGGATAGAGCGGTGGATACAAACCAGACGGTCGACGGTTCGAATCCCGTCTATATGACTACGGTACATTTTTAGTCTCCGCCACCCCACGTAGTGGCCGAGCGGAGACTCTTGTGTTAGCTAGGAAACTTTCTCGGCCAACCAACCTCAGACCAGGAGGTTTACGTGCCTATGCGTGTGTGCATTCTGCAGTGCTTCACGGGCTCCTTGCAGTGTCGTAATTTTATCAGCATATAACACGAAGTTTGGACGAAACTGTCTTTCAATAAAATATTTTGGTGTCACGATTTGTGACTGCTGGTATTCTTTCATTTCCACGTCGGGTGTATATTGTTTAATTTATCCATGCTGATGTTTACGACGATGTTTTGCGCCACGACTGCCGTATGATCCCAGCCTGACAACATGGACGACATGCTAACGAACATGACCATGACGAACGTGTACATCCAACTCGGCTAGGCCTATATCCTCCATGTCCACGGCCCATATCCACCATTTCCCGATCGGCATTCTGTTTTTTTGGTACGCCCTAACGAAACTGTCATTCCTTTTGACATTTTGGCCGCAAAAAGCAACTGTCCGAGGACATGGCGGGATGGGGATGGTGTCCGAGAATAGGACCGCCGTCACTGAAAAATGTGCCCTATTCTCGGACACTTTTGGAAGTCAAATTGCGCGAAGCAGAGTGGATTAAAATACATCAAATAAACAGTTTCCGGTTCAGTTTACGTCACTTTCATCAATAAAACCTTACATTCGTTCTTTCATGTGGTATTGCGGGTCAAAATTGGCCGTGCATGTCTTAATAGGCCTAGTGTGACATGCGACGCGTGGCGGAGACTCCAGAGTCTGCATGCAGACTCAACTGACAACTCTAGTTTTTCTTTGAGTAGTGTACGAGTATCCGGAGATGTTGACAGCTCTGTTGCCTGAAGGGAAATAAGGTGGCGCCCTCCTGGCCTCGTGGGGTCTATCATGTTTGAGGTGTTGCAGGGCGTTTGCAATATTCTCTTGCTCGTCGCATGGGGGCTTTTCGTTCGTTCACGTCAGCTTTAGGCCCCGATTACATAGAGCTATTCGCTATTCGGTATTCTAGGCACGTTTCATAGGGCACGCGTATAGTTTGAATCCAGCAAGGTTATTTCCATGAGGGGTTTACATAAGACTAAACTATTCTGAGGGCACGCTATTCGCTTTTTGTTCGTATTGTGCATGTCCAATTTTGTAGCGTACCGAATACCGAATACCGAATAGCGTATAGCTCTATGTAATCAGGGCCTTAAACCTAAAATAACGTGGGACATTCGCCATGTTTTAATGGGAACTCCAAACATGATAGAGTACCCAAGCATGTAGGTGGCAGCACCTTATTTGCGTCCTGACCACCAACAAGTGGAAATCATGGCTGAAAACGCTGTAACTGCATGTGCATGTAAGCCTACATATGAGGAAAGCGAAATACTGAAAAAGTATTCAAATGAAAAAATAAAAGAGGCCGGATTCGAACCTTCAAGTATTGGCCTGGAAGACGGGCGCGTTTTCCACTAGACCAGCGGTTCGCTGCGTTTATTCTAGCCCTTTTCCCAGGCGAAGTTATTGCGTATTCGGATATACTCTACTTTCATAGATTTAAGACCGGTTCTGGATATTCAAGTCACGCCCACGACTGTGTATAACTTTGACCTCATGGTTCGAATCCATGAATAGAGCTGACCATGGATGATTGACGTCTTGCCTGCCCCTTTGTGCTGCTATGTTTACATCACAATTCGTCAGCAATGCCTGTATAACCGATGCCGAATGAATAGGCCTACCGCACTCACTGCCGTGGGCTTTGCATAACGACTAGCACGGATAACTAGGCCGACCAGTAGGCCTACACGGGTGTTATTGTTGAACATTTCTGTGAATTACCCTGTTAAGTCATGGTCCCCCGAACGACAAAACCAAACGGAACGTTAATCAATCGCACGGTACGCACAGATTAAACCACAAATAGCAATCTGTTTATCAGTACTGACAACCACAAGTCACTTTCAGCCCACCAGCACCAGTGGAAAATGTGCGCCAATGAACAACAAGAAACCGTGGCCTATTCACGCTGTCCTGTACTGGGGCGGTCTCAGGCACTTATAATGAACCGGTCTTAAATCCATGAAAGTAGAGTAGTTGTCTCTAGGTTTCGCTGGGGGTAAATGCCTATGTAGGCCTATGATCCGTTCATCGAGTATTGATCATAATATGGCGGAGGTTATAGGAAAGGCACAATAGGGCCATAACACCTCAACATTTGGTGACGAGGAGTACTTGTGAAGAACATTTTACGCTTGTTTTGGTTTATGTCGGCTACTTTTGACTATCAGGATGTGTATCAAGTGAGCATTCATTCATAGTACTGTTTTCCGTCTGTTTTTATTTCGGCCTCGGCTCTCATTTTTGCCAGGCCTAAACTGGGGCGTTTTTGTTCGTCCCTTATAGCTCAGTGCATGTTCCGTAGGCCTATGGATAGGACGGTGGCCCGATGGGTGAAACATCTGGCAAGGGAATGCTCTACACCAATTTTTGAGTGTATGATTCGTGTCAGGCCTTGACGTATAACAACCACTTTCTCTAATATTTGTTTCATTACAGCTTTTCCGCCATTTCATATGAGCGCGTCTTCCGTTTGGAATTCGGCGATGACCGAAGCCTGCTGTTTGAATAGATTTAGCCTATACATACCGATGCCCTACATGGGCTTCTGGTATGTAGGCCTACATGCACATGTACATACAGCGTTTTCAGCCACGACTTCCACTTGTTGGCGGTCAGGACGCAAATATGGTGCTGCCACCTACATGCTTTGGTACTCTATCATCTAAAACATGGCGGATGCCCCAAGTTATTTCAGTTACTCCCGCGCTGTGGCGCGGGCGTTTTTTAGCTCAACTGACCAAAGGTCAGCAGAGCTAGTCAAATAGATAAAGTGGTAAATGTCTGTCAGTCCTGCAGTCACTCCATCTGTCAAACTGTGCCCGACGTTTTGTAACCATAATAGCTAGAGACTACAAATTTCATTTGATGGTAGCCCTAGGTGAACTCTTCTCGGAAACAAAAAATGAGCGCGATATGACCTCTATTAGGCTCTCCAGGGGGCGTTTTGCGTAAAATGAAATATCGCAATATCTCAGCCCCTGTGATACATATGTAGACAAAATGTGATGGGATAGATAGGTTGATATTTTCTACATCAGTGCAAATGTCAGATTTGTCCACCAGAGGGCGCTATTCAACAAACTACAATGAAATGGCCAGGGCCATTGTGCTCACCTCGGTGATAAGTCTGCATTGTGTCCACACAGGCTGCGCAAGACTGCTGTTGAGACTGCTTTGCACAGACCTGTGTCCGCGCGCGGCGCATCACACAAAAATTTGTTAGTTTCTAAATACGCGAGCCGCATCACAACTTCAACTGGGTGATCACGTGATCTACTCCGCCACGAAAGTAGATCCTAGAAAAATAGCGATATGAGGCTCTTTTCGTGCAGACTTTGCAAATAATTGACCGATTTTTCATTTCTGATGAGAAATTCCCATAGACATGACATTATCGAGAAGAAAAGGATGATATTGGATGACCCCGGCAGCCACTATCACAGTCAGTGTGTACAGTTACTGTGTAGACCGAGTGCTGTAGTGTGTGACGACGCACCAACGCAGCTGTCAGTGGCTTACATGACATGTACAGCATATCTAGGCCTATGTATGTCATAATCATGACGGATAATGTGATACCCACACAGGAAGACATCCTTGGTAGGCCTATTTTAAGAAATTCTGCAATTTATTAACTCGAAGCGAGGAATCGCCCGCCATCTTAAATGCAACAAGTAGTCCTAAAGTATCCCATGATGCCTTGAGCGCGCGGTGACAGGTCAGTGCGAGGTAGGAGCGCTACCTGTCGTGACAATGGATAAAGCTGAACACACCAAGAAGTATTTTTATGATCTGATCAGTATTATCAGTCAGTGACATAAACTCAGGTGATGGCACCCAGAAGGAGTACAATTTCTGAATACAAGTGGTATTTGTGAACAAACTGCTTTGCTGTCTAGGTCACAGATGTCAAAAATTCTATTTTTCAAGATGGCCACCTGGTGGCCACACGTGACGTTCCTTGGGACTGAAATTTTAGCAGGAATGTACAGGATACTTGCATAGATATTTAGACAACATTGAAACATGGTAACATTTACTACTGATGAGATGTGGCCAAAGTCAATTTTTCAAGATGGCTGCCTGGCAGCCATGTTGAAGTCCAATCGAACCGAAATTTGGCATATAAGTAGACGGTACCAAGACACATTTAGGCACGGTTAAAGCATCCTAGCTACCACTATTTATGAGGTGTTGGTCGAAGTCCATTTTTCAAGATGGCTCCCTGGCGGCCATATTTGACGTCGAATCTGACTGAAATTTACTATATATTTATATGGTACCTAGATCATGTAGGTACATATTTTGACAAGGTTAAAACATCCTACCTACTCCTATTTATGAAATGTGGGTCAAAGTCCATTTTTAGCGCACCTGCGGTGAGCTCTTGTCGTGGGTCTGCGTCCGTCGTCGTCCGTCGTGTTCCGTTAGCAGGGCACGTTTCGTAACCACTGGAGCTATTGATCTGAAACTTGGTACATATATACCCCAAGGTCAGATGACCTATGACACCGAGTTTCGGCCCGATTCGATTCTTGGCTTGGCCACCAGGTGGCGGAAACCAAAAACACAAAAAGTGCAATAACTCCTGAACTAATGACTGGATCAGCTCCAAATTTTTATCATAGGTGTATCTAATGAGGGTACATTACATATATAACGGGTTTTTGGTTTGACCTACTTTTCAAGGTCACAGAGGTCCAAAGTTCAACATTTTACCTTTAATTTGCACGTTTCGTAACCGCAGTTGTTATTGGTCTGAAATTTGGTACATATATACCTCCAGGTCAAATGACCTATTACCCCAAGTTTCGGTCCGATTTGACCCTTAGCTTGGCCACCAGGTGGCGGAAACCAAAAACACAAAAAGTCAGTGCAATAACTCATGGACTGGATCCTCCCCAAATTTTTATCATTGGTGCTTCTGATGAGGATGCATGTCATAGGTAAGGGGTTTTTGATTTGACCGACTTTTCAAGGTCACAGAGGTCAAAGTTCAAAATTTAGTCATTTGGTGGTGCGTTTCGTAACTGTTTGGGCTATTGACTTGAAACTTGGTACATATACACCCCTATGTCAGTTGACCTATGACACCACTTTTCGGTCCGATTCGATTCTCCGCTGTGCCACCAGGTGGCCAAAACCAAAGCTCAAAATCTAGTAACTCCTGAACTGTAACTGGATTGTCTCCGAATTTTTATCAGGTGCATCTAATGAGGATATATGACCCTGGAACATTTCGATTTAACATTTGTCATTTGTTTTTCTGGTACGTTCACCAGGTGAGCACATGGTCCATGGACCATTTCATTCAAGATGGCTTCCTGGCGGCCATATTTGAAATTTGGTGCACTTTTGCAGGGTGCCTAGATATATCTTCACACCAAATCACAACACTCTATGTCAAATAGCCATGAAATGTGCCACCAAACAGTGAATTTTGAACTTTGAGCTCTGACCTCTGTGACCTTGAAAAGTAGGTCAAATCAAAAACCCGGGATTTTTGTGATGTAGTCTCATCAGAGGAACCCACCATAAAAGCTTCGTGGTTCTAGCTAACAGCTTTCAGGAGATATGGCCGAAAGGTTTTCACAAAGCGCCCCCTACAGGCCAGAGTGTACAAGCAGCAGCGCTAAGTTTCGGTCCAGAGATAGTTTTTACCATAGGGTACCTGTACACCAAATTTCAAGTTTGTAACCCAAGCGGTTTAGAAACGTGCCACCCCTGTTAACGACGACGACGACGGACGACACACCATGGGAGAAGCTCACCTCACATTTTGCCCATGTTGCTCATGACTGATATGTAGCTTCATCTGTCACAAGACTATTATCTCCAACCAGCTGAGCACATGGTCCATGGACCATTTCATTATCTCCCCGGTTTTCGAAAAAAGTCGGGAGATATTGTTTTACCGTCCGCTGTCATTCGGTCAGGCCGTCCGAAAGTGATATCTCTTCCTAGACCGTTCAACGGAGGAGTTGGTAACTTTGGTAGGGCCTATACATTATATTAGGTACTCATCCACTGATTAGTGCACATTAATGTGCACAACACTCTTGGAATTTGTGAAGTCAACATTGTTCTAGATTGCAAAATAACTCTCAGTTGTGATATAGATCAATTGTATGATTGATATTAACCAGACAGGAGAACAATACAGGTCGCAGGAAGTTCTGCTAACGCATTACCAAGCTGAATTTTTTTGGTGGTTTAGGGAGTCCCTATTTGCTTTAACATGCCGGTAGAGGACGCGGTGAAATGAATTTGCAGTGTAACAGTCGTGAACCATATGTGCACGAATGTTCGAAGGCAGAGCGTAAGGTGAAGCCGTCGCATTATGGGCGGTTATATCCGCAAAAAGTAGACGTTGACAAAACATAGACGTACATTCAAAAATCAGAGACGTGCTTTTAGAAAACAGAGACGTTCTTTAACAAAACGAAGACGATCTGTAACAAAACATAGACGTTCAGCTGTGATTCGTAGTCGTTCATTAATGAGACGTTGGGTGGCGCTCGTGGCAGTTAAAGGTGAACTAGCCGTTTTTTACCTCCTGTCCAGACAACTTTTAATGAGGTCGACTTTGATTGGATGTTGGTGCATGGTGATGTCCCATCATGCCTCAGCATGAATTAAGATGAAAGGGGGCGCTGCGATCGCTTTCGTGAAAATCGGTTTTCACTGGAGCCCCATTGGTAAGTATTTTTTCTAAATTCCTTCGCAGTGCATTAGTACTGGGATGTATCTACAAAACGTCGGGCGCAAAACTAAAATAATAGGTGGCGCTGCTGAGGTATAAATGCTTTTACGTTTTTGGTCATCAGTTCTGAATGGGTTAACATATTGACCTAATTCTTGTACATTCATCATTTACACACGTCTCTGCATCCATGGGCTACGATAATGCAATTTTCCGCATTTAACCCCTTCCTCATCTTTTCAGTAAAATAGAATGTTTTAGGTATCCGTGTGTAAGTTTTTTTCTGGAGAGCTTTCGCAAGTCCTTCTGCTCGCTTTTTCAATCCACTGCTGAAGTGAGGAGAAAACTATAATGTACATGTACTTAATTGTCACATTTCGTGTTGTGAATGAGTGATTGGTAATTGTGTGGGATAAAGAATCCCTGGTCCCTATTCATGTTGTTTGAATGTCTCCTGATCTGAATAGCTTCGATAAACTTTCTCTTTGTGGTGTTGTTGACGTTGACACATAAGGGTCGGGTATTGTGCCACTGAATGACATGATCAGGGTTGTTTTCTAAATGTTGCGAAACAGCTGATTTTGATCACGTTTTGATACAGATGATCTGTATGAACAGATCATCTGTTTTGATACAGATGATCTGTATGATCTGTGTTCTTTGATTCTTATTCTGAGTGGTCTCCCAGTCTCCCCAACATAAACTCAAACACCTCCTTTAACGACTTGCTAGTGCGAAAGTTGTCTTCTCCTCCAGCCCAACACTCAAAAACTATCTTCGTGCTAATGGGAAGAGACCACCTTCTGCCCCGGATGACCCAAGAGGAATAGTATACAAAGTGGACTGCTCATGTGGCATGGCTTATGCCATTATCAATTTCGCCTTTTCTCAATTCGCCTTTGCATATCTTGCCTTTGTTCTACTCTGCCTTTGTCTTTACTGGCCTTAATTCCAATCCGCCTTTATCTAATCTCGCCTCATCCTGTTTCTTCTTCTCATAATTCGCCTTTGTCCTATTCTGCCGTTGCCTTTTTTGTATTTCACCACTTTACTCATTTCGTCATTTCTCATATCACCTCACTGTGTTGTTAAATGATTCGACTAGTACTACTGCACGCATGATACTTTTCTATACATCGCCGCAATACCAACAAAGGGACAGTTAAGTCATAAGTGCCACCTTGGAGGAATAGTCAGGTTTTATTCCTCCAAGTTATTACGTCTATTGGGGCAAACTTGTCTGACATCTTTTCGGGCTATCTCAGCTGCCAAACATCTGTGATCAGTGAAAACACCCCCCCCCCCCCGGTACTGTTCTGAGAGGATTTACAGACAAATTGAACCATTATACCGGACCATAATCAAATCAGATATCACAGTGAGCAAAATACTCTGTGTCAAATCCTGTGTTTATTCAACGATTAATCACTGTTTAAAGTTTTTCATCTCCTGGATCCTTACTAGAAAGTACCTGAGGAAGACTCTGGTTGGGGTCGAAAATTTGCAAAGTATTGGAGACGATTTATTATTTATTATCATTATGGTGTGTGCTGACCAACCTTGTTATGGAGTCGGACGTCTCACGTAATTCCAGCATTAGAATCTTTTGACACCTACAATACCTTACAAATGGGTATCTGGTACAGGAAATGTTTTATAACGGTACGACGAGAATAGAAATGTTTAGATATGGTGAATGGATATGAAAATAAGATGAGAAAAGGCGAATTAAAAAAGACAAAATAAGATAAAAAGGCAAAAATAGAAAAGGCCAATGGAGAAAAGGCAAAAATGAAACAGGCAAAAAAGGACAAGGCAAATAGGAAGAAGGCAAATTAATAATAGGGCGAATAAAGACAAAGGCGAAATGAAAGAAGGCGAATTAGAAGTAAGGCAAATTTTGACAAATGCGACTTAGGACAAGGCCGAATAAGAAGAGGCAAAATAAGATAAAGGCAAATTAAGATGAAGGCAACAATAGAAATGGCCACTTGAGAAGAGGCGAAATAAAACAAAGGCAGGAAGGGAAAAGGTGATATGAAAAAAGGCAAGATAAAACAAGGCAAAATAGGAAGAAGGCAAATTAGGAATAGGGCGAATAAAGACAAAGGCGAAATGAAAGAAGGCGAATTAGAAGTAAGGCAAATATAGACAAATGCGAATTAGGATAAGGCAGAATAAGAAGAGGCAAAATAAGATAAGGGCAAATTAAGATCAAGGCAAAAATAGAAATGGCCAAAAAAGAAAAGGCGAAATAAACCGAAGGCAAAATATGACGAGGCAAAATAGGAAAAGTCGAATGTAGCCAAAGGTGAGATAAGATAAGGCGAAGTAGTAGAAGGCGAAATGAGAGATGGCGAATCGGGAAAAGGCGAAATGTACACTTTTTGAAGGCGAAATGGGAAAAGGCGAATTGATATAAGGCGAATAGAGCAGACACCTAAAAAACGGCTAGTTCACCTTTAACTGCCACGAGCGCCACCCAACGTCTCATTAATGAACGACTCCAAATTATGTCAACGTCTCTGTTTGGCGTACCATTCAAAATTATTGCTACGTTTGAAAAATATGAACGTCTCTGATAATGGACGTCTGCAAATTTTGTTAAAGACTCGAGCGCCACCCAACGTCTCATTAATGAACGACTACGAATCACAGCTGAACGTCTATGTTTTGTTACAGATCGTCCTCGTTTTGTTAAAGAACGTCTCTGTTTTCTAAAAGCACGTCTCTGATTTTGTAACCTACGTCTCTGTTTATGCCAACGTCTACATTTTGCGGATATAACCGCCCATAGTCGCATCTCTGCGTTGGAGATTCCATTTCTGTTTCCTGACCTCCTTTTTGTGGTAAAAGGCACCACCTATTATCAGGAAATCGATATATCAATAGCAAATAGGTAATGTTGAAATCGAAAACTGTCCTGAAAGAGAGGTTAGTCAACAAATTGATACAAATTTTCCGTGTGTACTGTAAACTTTGTAAGTTTATATTTCGTATTTATCGTTGGGTATAAATACGATGTGCTTTGTTGAGAACTTTTATGTTGATGTTACAAATAGGGAAATGTTTGTCAATAAATAGGTGTTTGTTATCAATATTTGTTGTATTCTCCGATTTCAATTCTTTCTCCAATGACATGGGTCACTCCTTTCATTGAATATTCTATTCCCGTCAAGTTGCAGGGGAAAAGCTAACTTGTCTCCCTATCATGCCTATGGTGGCGGGAAGGGGGATACATTGGATATGTTCCGGAATGATATGGTCCATGGACCATGTGCTCACCTGGGTGACAGTATAAGTAAAGTCGTCTCCTAATTTTTCAAATTTTCGACTCCGACCGGGGACTTCCTCATGCATTTCTAGTAGAGATCCCAAAAGTGAATCAAAGTGAAAGAGAGGTTAGTCACTGACTAACAGAGGTTAGTCACTTCTTGGATCTCTACTAGAAAGTGCCTTTGGAAAACCCCGGTTGGGGTTGAAAATTTGCGAAATTCGTAGACGACATTACTTTTACTATCATTTTGTGTGTCGTTTCTGTGCACTGTGTTGGACATAAGAACAAATGGCAAATGTAAAATCGAAATGATCCCGGGCCTTGAGTTCCAGTGTAATATGATTATGGTCAAAAGGGGCTGGAGGAAGAAAGCTCCCATGTCCAAAGTGTGCATATTTCAGAAAGTACATGTAGGCCTATATCTCCGATTTGGATAAAATTCGCAGTGGTGATACTTGACAGGGCGATGATGCAATACATTCACTAATGTCAAGCAGGGTAGGCCTTTGACATTATACAGTCTGTAGTGTAAGCTTACGGCGCATAATGCAACATGTTCAATTCTGGTGACACTGCTTCTGCAGATAACACTCGTAATTATGTTCATTGCAAGGTAATAGGCCCCCAGGAATAGGCCTAATCATACTGCAACACACCATAGGGGCCAATGTTATATTGTTAGGAGATCTGGGGCCGTATGCATAAAACATCTTACTCCTTAAAGCTGACAGGTCAGATATACTCTCCGACTTGTGTGCAAAAATTTTTACGCTCAACTTCGGCAGACCACGAGGCTGCCGAAGTCGAGCGTTCGGAAATGTTCGTAATGTACACTAAGGTTCCTACCTTGAAACACCCATTNCGTATCCGTCGTATTTGCCAGATAAGGGTGGGAGCAAAAAATATGACTAAATTTTGCTCTGATTTGTAATTCCGTTACCGGAGAATTGCCCAGTAGGTAACATGGCAATTCGAAAACACATGCAACATACGCGATTTGTCCTCAAAATAAATATCAGCTCCGGTCTTGATATTAGCTGGTCCAACCACGCCCGCTCCAATGCCTCTACATTGGATGTGTTCGCCATGAATTCATGCATGTAGGCCTAGTACTGATCGGCCTCGCCCAAAGTTGTGATCGCGTGACACTCTGAAGAACCGAAAGGGGAATGAGGAGTTCTGTTATTCAAAGGAGATAGGCCTGTAAACCACACTGCCAAGCTATTCATTCAATGACAATGGACTAGACAATGGGCCTGAATAACAGCTGCTGTAGGCTGTTGGGAAACCGAACTCCTTACGTTCCCCATGTTATGTAACACGCTGCTAGGCCAGGTGTATACTGGCATTTCGTATGCACGGCCATGGCGATCTGCACAAGCAGACGCCTCTTGATACACCAATCTTTGTGGTGACTACTTATTTTTCTATAGCATCCGCGATCATTGACAACTAATCGGATGTTTTATTTATTCAATGTGTTTGGATTCGATGCGATGTGCTATTATTACTATGGCGGTGATTACCTCTAATTCCCGGGGAAATTTTCCTTCATCCATTTTGAACTTTCGAGTGTTGGATCACCAGAGAGCCCTCGATCCTTCACTTCCGGTTATCAGGCGAGTGAATGATGACGTAGTTGGAATGCGCAGGGTGTAATGGGTGTTTCAAGGTAGGAAGCTTAGTGCACATTACGAACATTACCGAACGCTTGACTTCGGCAGCCTCGTGGTCTGCCGAAGTTGAGCGTAAAAATTTTTGCATACAAGTCGGAGAGTATATCTGACCTGTCAGCTTTAACGGAGTGGTTTCTTAACCTCTCGATTTTCGCGGTCCTTTATAATCTGTGGGACGTATTACCTAACATTACTTAACTAGTTTTCATTCATCATTGAATTTTATTCAATTTTATACAGAATCCGCTAAATCCGTATGGCCGTACTGCAGGGTGTGCCTCTTGGTTGCGAAGAATTAGGAGAACGTGCAAGCGATAGTTGATAAAGACGAGAACGGGGTATTTCGCCCTGTGGAACAAACTGAACCAGGGGCGACCCGGGTTGTTTGATACGATTTTGATGGGCAGCTGAAATGAGGAACCCGCAGAACTACGCCACGACGTGGCGCTGTCAGTGTAAGACCCGGAAGTCCTATTTTCTAACAGTATTTCCATTTACTTCTTGCCCCAAAATAAACCACTCTCTTTGGTTCAATTTTGATTAAATTACACTCTCCTGTTTCATGTTCAAAGTTCTCCATATATCACTGCTTTGTTTCGTCAGAAATGCCACAGGACGCCAATACTGACAACGTCTTTGGGTAAAATTTGCACGGAAAATTGTGTAGAAAAATGTACACATGCTTTGACGACGTGACGTCAACACCGAAAAAAGTGACGTTAGTACGTCATTCGGGTCTTATACTGACTGCGCCATCTGCAGTCATGCGGGTTCCCCATTGTAGTGTTCTATTGTGCATTTTACCATTCGGTGCAACGCTCATGTACCTAAAATCTGAAAAAGCGCAATTTTCAAACAAACAAATTGACAACTAACATTGCTCAAAACGACCTTTATTATACATCAACTTGAAGCTCTTGATTTGTTCTTTCCTTTGGTGTACAGCAAACCACACAATTTACAGTATCTAGAAGTCAGACTTCCAATCAAAAGTTGGAAGTTAAGCCATCTTGGAATAATTGGCAGGAAAAAAACTTTTGCAAAGAATTCACTAAATTATCGAAACTTCTCCTTGATTTCTCATTTTCACACTTGGAAATCACAGAAGAAAGCATCAACTGGTAAATTGTGGGCAAGATCGAGAACTTTTGCCCTTCCACGCCATCTTTACACTACAAAACTCTCCACAACTTTCCGTGATAAACACCCCTTAAAAGCAACACCCACGCCATCTAAAGTACACAAGCTGAACGATTAGTATTCTCAGACTACTGCAGATGGCGCCTCGGTAGCAAGCATGAGGATCGTCAGCTGTGGGAAGTTTCTAATGAAAGTTTACCGTCGAACAGAGTAGAGTCGGTGTGCGCTACACAGGACAACAAAACGAATCGAGTAAACTCAGTGCGCAGCGTCAAAGAGTTAATGCACCGTGCCCTACAGCATCGATTAAGATAAAAAAAGGGATGGTATTTATATTTCAGGTGTTTTTTATTCGCGAATTTCGTTACATTTTAACGATCGTGTTAAAGAAGTGGTTTTGACATTCTCTGGAAATGTGTTTCTGCGGGTTACAAATTGTACATGTAGGCTAAAGAGTTGGTTTATTTTAAAAGACAAACAACATTTAGGTACTTCACATCACATGGTGTTCACTAATATACAAGAAGTAGTGGCATCCTGATCAAATGAACATGGTCTTTGCTCCTTTGTCGATGTCCAGTGAAATCTGTAACTTGGTGCATAGGCCTAACATATTTTTATGTTTGATACGAGATATCAGTAAAATGATTGAATTATACATTTATTGAAAACCAAAGAAAACCATTTCCTTAGATTGACGATGGGAGAAAATGCCATTTCTCCTAGGACTAATAGCAATTAGAACGAACTGGCGGGCAATCAGTGCATCGCCCTGTTCTCTGATCACATCCCGAGCCGCTACAACATTGACGAGGTCTACATTGAGCACCAATACGCTTGCATCTGAAAAAGAGATACACTGAAGCTCATTGGATTGCCCAGGTTGACCAACCAAGGGGTAGGATTTGTTTCCAACGCTGAAGCTGTTCAAGGAGATGAGATATGAAGGCGTGACAGACGGACACACACACGCACACACACACACACCATGACCAAAAATAAAACGTTGTACTGTTACCGTCCAGTGGTCATGTAATCATGGCTTCTTAAAACTTTAAACATAAGGGTAGCCTCCCACTGAAACATCGGAAACCATTGACATCGATCCGATGTCCTTTTCCTGTTTTAACGTTTTTATGGTTAGATTTGATGAGGAAAATCCTGCATTGCAGAAGTAAGCCGAGTTATGTTCTTTTTTCAGATCAAATCCTGTGGACAACCTGATGGGAAAGGCAGCAAACCTGCTAGTGGGCAACATGCTTGCTTTTTTTTATCATTTCTTTTTTTCTTTTCTTTTTTTTCTTTATTTTTTTAAATTTTGTTAAAAAAATGGCATCATACTTGGGATGCTTGATTCCCACTGGTAATATTTCATGATCCTGTCGAATCCATAATCCTGTGTGAAAAGGAAAACGAAAGGAACCAAATCTGCGTAATGAAAATGAAAATGCCAAATACCGTTTCCAGAAAATACCGTTTCCAGGTAACTAAGCAGACCAAGCTGGTTTGAAAGCGAGGAAAAACTTACCCGGACACGTCTGATGAAATAAGAACAAGAATTATTTTATTAACGAGTGAAATGAATGAAGCCGACAAGATTATGATTTTTAAGATCATTCCGTGTGAGCAACCAGAGTATGTTTTTAAAGGCAGCATCACAAAATATTAGGCAATTTTCTTAACTAATGAACATTCGGTTTAAGCCTAGTGCACATCGGCCTTGCGACTGGAAGCTACTCAACCGAACGGTCGCTATCGATGTACCGTTTCGCGCACATTGGTTACACAGGTCATTGCGGCAAGGAGTGGCACAGTCTAGTCTTCTGCAGCGCGCACATCGGAGAGGCAATGGTATTGAATGCCACAGGGCATGCGCCATTTTTTGGTCATGTGATTCCTTCACGTGACCAGGTATGCTCCAGAAACGGGGAATTTCATTGCCATTGTGTAAAATTTCATTGCCATTGTGTAAAACGGAAGCGACTGAAGAAAACTAGAAGCAACCGTTGCCAATGAGTTAAACATGAGCAACTGGTTGGAACTAGCGGCAACGTCGGCAATGGCATTGCCGGTGCACGTTACATCGGCCTATTTGAGCATCTGATCAGTTGCTGCTGGTTCCTGGTAGTCGCAATCCATCGCCGGAAATGCAGTTGCCGGTAGTTGCAATCGTAAGGCCGAAGTTAGGCTACGCTTTTTCGCAATCGCCCAGATAGAAGTACGGCTACTTATAGGTTGCGATTTTCTATTGACTGAGTACACCCGAACAATAGATAAATGTGGTCGTGAGCATTACCAGGCGGTTGCGAAAACTGACACCTGTCAGTCGTCGGACGTAATATCAAAGCAAACAGGACAACAGGAAATGTGGCAGCGTGCTGGGATTTGTCTGATTCCACACGCAGGCCATTTTCAGGAAAATGTGAAAATAATGGTAAAGATACTATTCAAATTTTATTTTTCATATATCATTATTCAATTGCACCATTTGACCCATGATAGGCCACAAAGACTCACATTCAATCAGCAACGCTAGATTCCTAGCGCTTTTTTCAAAAGTTGGTTCAAATTGTTGGTGTCAAAACTGTCCGTTAGTTGACATCTTATGGGTTCGAATCTGGTAGTAAGCAGTGTCTTTCACCTTCGAAACTCTATTTCTATGTCATATTCATTAGTTGACATCTTAGTAACTAAATATTACAGAAACACATCCATACATTTTGTTACAAACTTATAAATTTTAAACATTCTCTAAATTTTGGCATTGAAAATAATGAAATGTTGAAATGTGTCTTTACACATTTTCCTGAAAGTCGCCCATATCTGCTGGAAAATGAGGATCTTTTGCTGAATTTTTTGTGCGAGTTAAGAATTAATGTACTTACCCTGGACGGTGAACGTGCTCATTACAAAGAGGAGGACGATAATCAAACACACAGCAGACTTCATCGCTGAAACATGGATCCGACGCTGAATGTCGCCTTATAGATATGCGTTAAATCATGCTGGATTACACATATAGGCCTACAGGTTGCATCAGTGGAGACGGCGGGGCTTGATATTGGTGATCGTTGTCCCGTTTCCATAGGACATGAAAGACGACTTCATTCACGACTTCATTGTTCACATTCAATGTTTGTAAACATGGATGTTTACATTATGTTATTTTAGAATTTTGGGACATGCCAACCCACCAAATTCAATACTTTCGGTATCAAAAGAATTTCTAGAGGGGCATGCCACTAACAAATTACTCATAAGACAAAGAAAGACTAGACATAAACAAACAAATATAAATAAACAATGATTTTCGTGGCCCGTGAAAATACCCGTGATACATTATCTTTAACATTGATAATGTTTACCAAGGTATGCATCTATCAGCTGCTTGTTGTCCCATCACTGAGGTCAACATAACAAAGGTAAAGGGATTATTAAGCATGATGAATTATTATCAACAATATACGGCATCGCTCTTTGTCAAACAATCACATATTAGTGAAACCATAAAGACATCAAGCCCGTAAAGGAACCACTTGAGCACACTCTGTTTCTTGTCCGATGAGTTCCAGTATTCCTCACAAGATTTCACCCTAATTTCAATGTTAAAATAACATTTCTAATTAAATTTGGGTTGATGGCTGTAGCATACAACAATCCACTAGCCCTGAGCCCAAATTTGTGAAGAATGACCAATTCATAAATGTAGCCTAACAGATCACCCGAGAGACACACTGTGCGCGCGGGTACTGCCTGCTAAATGTTCCATATCACAAAAAATGCTGAATGGATTCGTATGGATTTTTCAAATATCATGGAGAAGACCCATAGCTATCGTATAAAATTGGAAGAAGTTTCATTGAAAATTTCTTTGGGTATCACGTTTTTTTTCAGAATGTCACAAACCATAAGAAAAACCTTTATGAGTGTGATGTCGTCATGGTGAAACCAAAGGAATCGAAAGCTTGGAAATCTGTCCTACCGTTTTGTTCCGATTCAACATCGATTCCTGTTCCTTAGTGGTCCTGTGGTTGGCAAATTGTTGTACCGGTATCTGCATGCTGTGTTTAAATTTCACGATTCATGGTTCAATAATTCAAGTTTCTTATTAATGAATCGATTTGGAATACCAAATATTCTGATCGATAAAGTACGGTGCCATGTGATGTTAGGCTTTATCTACATGTAGGCCTATGTTCCTGTTCTGGTTAACAGAATCCGAATGTGCACATATATATTATAGGCCAAATTAAAAATCTGAATCGATGGTATTTCACAGCCAGGTGTTCAACCTGAGAATTGCTTTCATATCGATCAATCAAATTGATTTTCATAGCGATCGAAAGTTGCTGTACAAAATCGCAATGCATTTCCGACCTGTACACGCTGAAACTTTCTTTACATCCATCGGATATTGGATATCCCTTCGATATGCGATATCGTAGGATATGTATACATGTATTATACTGTATACTGTGACTTATCCGGCCACCACGGCCAACATGCCAAACACGCGAGTTATTGAATATACACGATCCAGGCCAAGTTATGAAAAACCTAGTCAGGATTAGACATCACTTGTGAATATCCTTTCAACGACAGACCACAGTTTTATTCCACAGTAGGCCTCGCTTTAATTGACATACATTGTAATTTACAAATCGTACTGCTCAGGAAAAGTAAAACTGGCCCTCACCGCGGAATAACCATTACGATGCTTACTAGGGGTGACTGTTGTGCGGCCTCTACAGACAAAGAGGTAGAGGTAGACCAGAGTGTGGCCAGCATCCTTGATGAAGAAGACCCCGATCTCATTTGGGAACTTGGTAGCAACAGTGATGGTCACCCTGAAGAATACAAGGATTTCCTTCACCAATGCCAGGGATACATCAACTCTTCGGTGGAAACGGCTGTTGACGACCGAAGACATGATGAGGTGGCCGACAGTGATGTGGTTCTACCCATCTGGCAACAACTTTGAGTGTCCGCGATCTTCATTTACAGGTCTAAAGAAGGTGTCCTGAGGGAACAGCTTTTCCCAGTATTCAGTGGCTGATATTGCAATTTTCGCCACGCCGCCCCACAGCCAAATCAGCCAGTCGCCATACAGGTCGTCTCAAAATCAAGTTTATGGTTCAGGCTCGTCAGCTGAGAGCCAATCATATAGATGCACACTATGTATTTGCTATCTTCAGGTATGAGAAGGAGTTCGGTATCAAGTTTCGTGACCACCTTACATTTGCATCTCTTGATGACAAACACACCATCAAGTTTGGCGAGCCAAATTTTCCTGTTGCAGGTGTCGAAAGAGGGAAGGAGGTACTGGTTTCCAAGGGGACGAAACTTGCTGTCAGTGTCCGATCATGATTTCACCAGGCTAATATTGTGTAAATTCCAATATGAAAATGTCTTGTTTTTATGCATATTAGGCCTGCCTTAAACTGTTCTCTGTCGGTAATTACTATCGCCGACAATATTATTATAATTATTTCTTTTTCTTCCAGGCGACAAAAGTCGTTCACTAAACCATCAGTACCTCTTTGGCAAAAGCACTGAGCCCTGCATCATACACGAGACTTGCCGGTCAATTTGGAATATTAAAGGGACAGAGTGTGTGAAGGTAAGTTATATATGTTATTAAATATTATTACTAGTAAATGTATGACTTCAAACCTTTTCTTAAAGCATAACCCTATGCGATAATAATAGGAGGATAATTATGATATACAACATGCAAGGTTCATATATTATTTCTGTTTAAAAATCATTAACCAGTTAAGTGCCATGCCCGAGTTAACTCGGGCGAACCATGATGTCTCTAAAATGCCACGCCCGAGATAACTCGGGCAACCAAGTCGTATCCCGAAATGCCTGGTTGCGAGGTTTTACTGACTTTTAACGAGAGAAAACCTCGTCCCAATGTGCAGTTTAGAAGGCAAGCTTTCAGTACATATCTGGTTCGTTCCGATTGGCCAAGCGAGTCGATACCTATTTTAGACGAAACTGGCTGCTGTTGACCAGTAACCAACATGTTGTGTTCTGCAAAGAGACCCCCGATTTTCATTGAATGAACTGTGAGTAATTTACATCTTTATGTTAGATTCTTCTAGTTCAGACAATTCCAATAAGGTATAAAGGGTCCAAATGGGTTAATTCTCAGGTTATTTTCAGGATATTCGAAAATTGTATTTTTCCCCCCAAAAATCGACATCTACCACAGACATGTGCTGAACGGATTGGTGTCGCCAAAGAGTTCGGCGATAGGTGGCACTACCCCATACTATCTCGGTGGAAAGTAGCTTTATCTCCTACAGAATTTATAAGAATAGGAATACATGTATATGAACTTTCTTCCTAGTTTGTCTATCACGGCTTGAGATACTACAAGAAGATACTTGAGATACTCTAAGAAGTTTAAATGCTCCTTGCTATACTTTGAATCACTAAGTCCAACTAGAACTCCACTTTTTATGTCCGAATTATTTCATGTAAAATGTTCAACTTGCACTCTACATGTATGTACCATTCTGTATGGTTAGATAAATGAATAAATTTCATTTCATTTCATTTCGGCGCAATGGATGGAAAGCATGTGTGGATCAAGAAACCTAAGAAGTCCGGCAGCCTGTACATGTATTATAACTACAAGCACTACTGTAGTATCGTGCTCATGGCCCTCGTATATTGCAACTACGAGTTCATGTACGTGGATGTGGGCAGTGAAGGCAAGGTCGCCGACGGCGGAGTTTTGCGACACACAACACTGTTCCATGGCATTGAATCCGGAGAAGTGGAACTCACAAGACCATGGTTATTCATGCTTTTGGCATGTCCTACGGTATTGCACACAATCATGGAACAGACCTTTTCAGCGACAACTCTGTTATGAGCATTCCATTTACCACCCACATCCCCTATAGAAATAGGGAAATTCGAACTTAGAAAATTTTTCCACGCAGAAGAAACGATGTGGTAAGTGGGAGTTTCCCGTAAAGCGGCCTATCCACGTGCAACATTATTGCACAATATGAGGATCAAAATGAGCAATATTATTGCCAATCTTTCTCCCATCCATTATGCCAGCAGCACATGACACCCATTTTGGGCCCCAAATTGTGCAATAATATTGTATCGTGGAAAAACCGCTTAATTGATATCATCTCAGCAGGGACCAATATTATACTTACTTTGTTGTTATGGATGCAGCTGTTAAATAAGATAAAACTCGTACACTAACTTTCATAATTTATGAACGTTTTGAAACACAAACGTCGTGATAAAACACGAACGTCTGTTGTTAAACAGCCATCGTACATAGATTTTTCCGACCCACCCAAAATACCATGGATAGAAACACGTTTTCATCATAGACGTTTTGTTTGGGGGGGGGCGGCGGCAGTGACTAGTCCCTCAAAATAGGGGCCAGTTTATAATACACCAGGATTTTTCATAATCATAATCAGAAATTGGACGCTTCTGTGAAAAGTAAATGGAAAACGCAATGTACATTTTTCAGGTTAAGGATGATTCGTGCCAAATCAGAAAAACGATTGAAAAGTGAGCTCGTGTTTGACTGCGGCCTCAGCGAACACACCACTTTGTGTTCAATATTTCATGATGTCTACACCCGCTAAAGCCGACCTCTGGATCGATCATGTTTTTTGAATGGATCCAAAAGGAGAAGCCATCGAAAAAATGTGCACCTATTTGTATACACTAACAATAGTCTTATAGTACTCGTTCTTCGTTTACGAAGACACGTTGTAGATTTGCCAGCTAATTGGCATAACCGTAAACATTTCAACACCAACATTACATGAGTAGGAGTTGGGAGTATAAACAAGCTGGACTGGCTTTACCAGCAATCACCGATAAAATGTGCCGAAAACGTTATTAAAATGGCCGGGGCTATTCGTACCGTGACGGTGCAAATAACGCCAAACCAGATCTTATTCGTACCGTGACGGTGTGAATAGTGCGCCGCCGGTTCTTATTCGTACCGTGACGGTTTGAATAGTGCGCCGCTTGTTCTTATTCGTACCGTGACGGTGTGAATAGTGCGCCGCTTGTTCTTATTCGTACCGTGACGGTGTGAATAGTGCAGGAATAGCTCTTATTTACACCGTCACGGTGGGAATAGTGCGTGGAGACTGATTATTCGTACCGTGACGGTGATGTATAATTTCTGCACCGTATACTCGGACAGTGCGAGTGTTTTTTCCTTTGACGGGGTCCAGTTATCCCATCTTTCACAGTTAGGCCTAATGATGAAATGTTGGCCTCTGCTGTCTGATGATAAATTATTTTTCATAGGCCTAGGGTAGGCCTAGTAGGGCTAGGCCCTAATTTTTTTGAAAAAAAAATTGGCCCATGAATTACGCAGTTCCCCGTTTTCCGACAGTCACACGGATCGACATCACGATATCGGTAAAAAGACGAAAAGAAGAATAAGGAGGTGAAAGAAGAACTAAAAGAAAAGAAGAACTAAAAGAAAATAAAAGAAGAACTGTCATGATGGGGCTCGAACCCGCGGCCTTCCGTTTGATAACCACCCACGCAGACCACTCGGCCACTGAGGCTCATGCTGCGAACTGTGGGGAATCATTAGATACTTTAGGCCTACCTTGCCCAAAAGCATTGACTATAAAACTTTTTTTTCCTGCTAGTGGTTGTAAATTAACGTTTTCATGAAGAATATTGAAAAAAAATCCGGCATTGTGCGAGATGATACCGGTAACTTCACTGGCATGCCTTGAATGAAGCTCTCTGATTGGCTGTTTACGACGGTGTGAATAAGATCTGGTTTGGCGTTATTTGCACCGTGACGGTACGAATAGCCAGTGCGTATTAAAATAGTTGCATGTTCAGTGCTTCGACAATGTTTCATGCACTTTCTCATTTGTTACATTCGTTAATGCTTGATTTAATGGAGAAGACGTACTGTCGTCTCCTTTCTACCATTTTCCTTGATAGTTTCACACACTTCATACGATTTTTTGCTGAGGTCCAGGATTTCCTTTAGATATCAATACGGTACTAATGGATTTGACGGAATAAATCAATAAGTACATTCATCTGGCTTTTCATCTCATTCGAAGTGCCCTCTTTGGATTATCAAATGAACCACGTCACTTTACAGTTACACTAACATATTGGATGTTTGTGGGTATAATTGACGCCAGAGAACAAATCCGAAACGATCAAGCGTGTAGGTGAGGCAAATAAATTCTGTTCACATCAAAATCACTGCGTCGTTTTGCCCGTTACAGATCTGGCCAATCAGGAGCTAGAGTCCAGGTCTTGCAGCGTTTTAGCAGCGGGGACGAGATTAGGTGAATCTTAACTCTCCATTGGAGTTTTATCCCAGCGTCGTCAACAAACGTCCCACGCGGCAGTTCTGATTATTTCTCTTAGTATTTCGCACGCTGAAGGATCCACTGATAGTATAATGGCTGTGTTTATGATATTTTTACTTGTTTTGTGTATTATTGGATACACATCTGGGTCAGGTACGTGATATCTTCAAAATGTTGCATCATTAAGATTCCCAGCCATTCAAATGGAATCATATTTTGAGCGCTTTTATTAACCTGCTGGGATCTTTTTTGTAGCCATAGTCATCCACGCTGTAAAATGTAATACATATAATCTACTTTCACAAATCCCATTTAATTGTGGATCACACCGTGCACAGTCGAATGTATCTTTTAAGCACGCCTTCGTGAGTGGTAGTTGATGTCCTCAATTGAGACCTGTCCTGATTTCCGAGGGCAAATGAATAGAAATGACCAATTTGGGACTTAACTTTGGTGTCCTTAATAGAGAAGTGTCCCCTAAGAGATGTTCCACTGTACAATCGGCGCCATGTACGCAGCCTATGAGTTAAGGCGCCGCTCCACGTGACAGTTTCTGTTGAAGGTTTGCTGTCAGATAGTCATAGCAATAATTGCTGTCGTACAGTGCTGTATGACAGCAATGATTGCTGTCTGAGAGCAATAATTGACTATCTGACAGCAAACTTTCGATAGAAAACTGTCACGTGGAGCGGCGCCTTAAGTTTTCTGTGAACAGGAGGGTGATTGACCTGTCGCACTCACATAGTCCTATGACGCAATTTAGTGAAGTCTTTTCTGAATTGATTAACCGTTCACGGACGAAACTTTACGCATAAAGCAAGGTTCATTGGCACACGGATCCGATCCGTTTCCAGTCCGTTTGCCCCTAGTTTTCCGGATACGGCAACGCTGAAGTCCATTCGATAGATTTTTGACGGACATGAACCGGACCAATTCCGTGTGCCAATGAACCTTGCTTAATGCAGGGTTCATTGGCACACGGATTTTGTCCGACTCAGGTCCGTAAAAAATCGATCATATTGACATTTGCGTTGTCCTATCCGCAAAAGTAGGGGCAAACGGACTGAAAACGGACCGGATCCGTGCGCCAATGAACCCTGCTTAAGACGACTGCATTTTCCACAAATCACCGCGCCACCAAGTGTCTCAATAATCCTTGACGCCCGGTCCTAGCTATTTCTCATCGGACATCCTCCCGCAGCAGGGGTTTTTACCTCGCTGCTCTTTATCCGCTCACACAAACCCCTGCTGAAATTGGACATCCAGTAAATCTGGTGTGGCTGTTCCATATTCCAGTTGCACTCCCTGTATTGGTAGGATAACTTGGAGAATTACGAATTTCGTGGTTTTGCCCCGTTTGACCTTAAAGTTTTGTGCTTTATAAATCACTTATATCTTTCCAAAGTTGATTGAATTTTGTCACAGAGGTTCTTCCTATGTATAGGAAAGATTCTTATTATTTTTGATTGTTATTATGAGTCATAACATAAAGGAATCAACCATAAAGGTTCAACTGACAAATTTAGCATTTTATAAATGTGGACAATATCCCTTTAAAACCCAACAGATTTGCATTCTGACGTTTCCATGTGATAGGCAAGACCCTTCTGCACATTCACTGCAAATTTTGTTGAATTCCGACTAGTTGATCTTATGATACAAAAGGTCTGAATTAATGAGAACCCCACGAACGATGTGTGTTCAGGGTCATCGGTGTACATTTGAATAGGCTGACGTACATTTGTACATGGAACACTAATTGTGCTGAAAATAGCTCAGTTATCGTCAGAAATGGAATTCAAAGCATCATGTTGGCAGGTTCATGTACCTCTTCACTACAAAAAAAGTTGAAGCTCGTGCTTATTACGTAAAGCCAAAATTCAGGCAGTGAGAGACATCTGGTGGCAACACAGGAAGTGTATGCCACAGTAAGCTCATCGTTCGCAGTTAAACCTTTATGGTTGATTCCTTTATGGTGATAATTATTTAGTATTCACACCCTAATAATACTGCATTCTGATTGGGCAATGGTTTTCTGGCCGCCTCTTGCTTGCCTGGGAGGCCCAGTTTCAGCAGGGCTTTGTGTGGAGTGTATGAAGAGGAACGAGACCAAAGCCCTGCTGTGGGAGGATGTCATCGGACTGCAGCGCGCAGTTTGTTAGGATGAGATACTTGTCTCAGCGGTAGATCTGGCCAACTTCCGGTTTACTTCTGGCTAGTGAAACGCGTTGCATTATTGTGTTGTAGGTGCCGATTATTTGCAATGGTACAGGGTTCTAGCCAGGCCGTTTTGGCGTACCGGTCCGGTACGCTGAGAAATTTCGCAAGTGAAAACCGGCACGTGTAAAAATTCGCCCGGTACACTAAAAATGCGACCGGTACGCTCAGAAGCACATCCGCATGGTACACAATTCACTCTTATTATGTTGTGATGGTTCAAAACTTCCTTGTTAGGCACATTCCCGCCCCGTCTGAGAAAATCAAGACCAACTACAGTACACAGTTCGATGATATGACGCACTCAGAATGCATGCTTCGTGCAAGTGTCAACACCCCAAACACATGGTGTTCCAAATATAGTTGAAACAATGATGTCATGGGAATCCCTGTGGCATCCCCTCACCCATTGGATGATAAATAGGTCACACAGTCTGGGTCACGCATTTGAATATGCAAAGTTAGTATGCTCATAAAAGTTTCTTCCCAGTTCCTCACATGGGGTTTCCCGCCAAAACATCGTCAGGCGTGCTCACGTAAGTCGGATGACAGTTCTTTCTTTGACTTTAAGTAAATATACAGGACCTGGAGCAGTAAACACTGTATGATTATACATCTTTGGAAAGGATATTTTGTCAGGATCACAACCAAATAAGTTTTAGTTTGACTGTTTTTTCTTCGTGTGAGAAAGATTAGCCTTAAGTGAATGAAAGATCGTTGACAACTGCACCTTGCTACGGCGTTTAGTAACCTCAACATTAATGTAAGTAAATATCTGTTTAATGGAAAGAAAGTACCAACCAACACTGGCATGACTGGGAAGCATACTCTTTCTGGATTACAGCGAAATAGTTTACAAAGGAATGTAGAAATGCTTTGAGAGAAATGGCGAAGGAAACGTGACGATCTCTTCTCAGATTGAATGCTGATGTCGGGAGTTCCATCAATGAAGCCGACTTGGGTTGCATCAGTTAGGAAGCCGTGTCTGTCAACCAGTTGAGTACCCGATTATTGCTTGGATAACGATGTCAGAGGGCGTTGAAGACAAAGAATTTTTTTCTTTTTTTGACTTGGGAAAGATAAGAGAGATGTCGGGTGGCTTTAGATATTTCCCGAATGTGAAGTCACAGTCGCATAGTTCGACAACTCTCCAAAAGTGAGCCGGCGAGAACACAACACAACAGGCAGCGTAGAAGGCTCCATGAAACTAATTTTTTCAAGTCTGAAATGCCAGGAAATCACGTCTACAGCATTGCGAATTTCAAATTTTTTTGCACACCCCCCGCTCGCGCTTCGCGCTCGCCTGTGGGCGCTTCGCGCCAATGCGGTACGCTCTAAATAAATCCTGGCTAGAACCCTGTGGTATAATGATAGCCTAAGTATTCAAACTGCACTCTTGACGCGATCGGCCGACCCACCTCCTGAGCTGGAAACACGCGAAGCACATTTCTTCACTTATGTGCCTGACACTTTCAAGCCTCCTGTGTTTCAAATTGATTTCAATACTTTCCAATGTTTGATTAGATTAATCGAATTTCCACTCTTCTTTTTCATTTCCCTTGTCAAATCACGCATGTCCATCTTCACTGAGTTCAGGTCAAGTCTCGACTTCTCCTCCCTTGACCTTCACGCAAGCAAACCACATTCCGTGTTCAAGGATTTCCCCAATCCCAAAAATAGCAACCAATTACGGCAAAGCTTGCATCGGCAGCTCGGGTATGATGACAAGATGGCGGTCGATGAAACTTTATTCGAATGCAAATTCTCCGTGGAGGGACTTACAAGTACTCAAAAAGAAGCCGCGAAGGCAATATTCGATGGAGACTATTTGTTAGTCTGTTGTAGGACTGGCAGTGGGAAGTCAATTATGTACCAGCAGGCTAGTGTTGTTCGCTACGAAGTTGAACGGCGTACCCGGTACTCGTATGAATAAATTATCGCAAAGCGGCTTCTCATTGGGCGCACGAGAAAATCCCAAAGCGTTGAAGATGGAATCTGGCTGCTTGCTGGAGAGTGTAGGAAGAGGTTAGCCGATTTCTACACGATGCATTATGCAGAATGCGCATGTCATACTCGCAGTTTCTTTACCCGCACCAGCATGGCAACCAGAGGAAAACCGGAAGTTGAACTAATCTACCGCCTAGTTTACGTATTGAGACACATGCTGGCACTGTGATTTGTATAAAACGAAGTATTGGTCAAGGGCAGCCCCTTGGGAGGAAATACACGGTGGCCCAAAAACTAACAAATTTCCATTACCCAGAGACTGGACCGAATCGAGCTGTCTTGTGTTACGTTTTTTCTCCTAGAAGATTCTCTAACCATTTACTGGCTTGGGATAGCGGCTGGCGGAAGATACGACCGTTTTTACGGACCACCTTGTACTGGCCTATTATGACATAATGGGTGATATGAACAAAATCAGTATCTACTAGCTAGTGGTTACTAGAAGTAAAAGTAACTAGTTCCAAGTTTTTACTCCAAGTAGAAGTGCACACTTGAATTCGTATGAATAAACAGTTGCTTTTACTGCAAAGTAATCACTTCTGCCCTACTAGTTTTTACTCGTCTGAGTCCTGGGCTCACCGTACTGAAATTAATACTGCTGATTATTCATATCCTCTGCAGCATTTACTGTTTTTGGAGTAACTACTGCATGTGTATCAATTAATACTTAATAATAGTAGCTTCAAGTAATTACTTGCAGTAATTACTCCTGTTTTATTTACATAGTCACAAGTAAATACTTCAGAAACTGGAGTAAAAGTTATTTTATACTTAATTTTATTCATATCACCCATTGGAAGAGACAACATCAGGTGTTTATCATGGTGACATTTGGTGAGCCGCTCTCTTTGCAACGATCCGGCATGTTCTTAGATGACGAGCCGCTATCTGAGCAGATGTCTTGTGCTATAATTGCACAGCGAGCCAGTGGGACAGGAATCAACGTCGTAGGAATGCAAGTCCGCCAAACAATAGTCTGGTACTGTAAGATTATATTCGAATGGTCATGCTCTTTAGAGCGATATATTCTAATTCCTCGCTGAACAACAAGACCGGTGCAACGTAAACGAGTGTACCCGTCATCGATCGTCCGCCGGACGCTCAGTAACAATTTGGTGGTGTAAACCATTGTCCGGCGGACAGATAATTATAACCGCTTGCTGTAAATGGCTGTCCGGGGAGGACTGGGATTTATGCCTAGAGCTGTCACTGAATGTCCGAACTGCGTGTACCGTTCAGATTCAACCAAGTATGCAAAATCGAATTCCCACGGCTGAACTTTACCTTGTTATGGTTTCGGATTCTAGTATCGGAAACCATACTAGTGTTGGTCATGGTGTACAGTCATTGACAAAAGTTTATCTCCACCTGACATCTTGAATATTTCAAATACTACTGGACCAATTTTAACACGGTTTGTTGTACATGAAAGTATATCTTGTTGGTCATATTTCTGCATCAAAATTTTTGAGATTTTCGTGCTTTTCAGGTAATTTTGATGCCATTGGATAAAGCTAACCTCAGAACACGGGTTTACAAAATTTTGGAACTTTTTTGCGTTATTTGGGCAGTAATATTGCATTTTGTCAAAATATCAAAAATATCAAACATGCTTAACTGCTTACCGGTTTACGCTAAAAGTTCCAAAACTTCATACTTCTACGTTTTGAAGTGAGCTCTCTCTACTGATATCAAAATTTTGTGAAAAATTGGAAATTTTCAAATTATCGAAATTTTGATAATCTCAGATATCTCAGCAACCACTCAACATATTTTGATGAAACAAAGCCCCAAATCCTTAGAAAGTTCCACTCTATCAGAACTGCAACAAAAATCACAAAAAAATTATGTAATAACAATGTTGATTTTTAGTGTTTTTTTCTGATGAGCTATTACATAATAACGATATTTCCGAATATCCAAAGTTTTAATGCAGAAATATGACCAACAAGATATACTTTCATGTGCAACAAACCGTGTTAAAATTGGTCCAGTAGTATTTGAAATATTCAAGATGTCAGGTGGAGATAAACTTTTGTCAATGACTGTAC